>VYZU01048178.1:0-30902 GCA_013401355.1 Ceyx cyanopectus | reverse complement strand
GCCCCCAGTTCACAGAGAACTTTTTCTTTCTCTGATTTGAAAACATTTCTGAATATGCATCTACCAATTAAATAACATTTTGCTTCCAATTCTCTTTTCTACAGTTGTATGAACACGAGACAGAAATGTGCTCTCAGTAATTATGTTTAAAAAACCAAACATCACTTTGACATTTTTGAGGAAAAAAAGGAACCCAGTTATCCTTGTTGTTCTTCAGAGAGTTTCTTCTTGAATTCTGTTTTCCCCTTGCCCTGTTGAAACTCCATCTTAAGTAATTTGAGGTTTCATGAATAAACTGTTTATGTGGAGATGACTAAGAATCTCATCACACAAACATAAGTTCCAAAATTGGTTTAAAATCCTCATTGCTTTCTATAAAGCATAGGCAGCTCTGTATGCTGAAAGAATGCAGTGTTCCCAGGACTGCAGATGGCAGTGGCAGTCCAAAAATCCCTGAAGATTATTTAAACAGTATTTGTTACCTTTTTCCTTGCAAATACAGTTATAAATAAGAGTTATGAAGTTAAAAAAAAATAAATAAATCTATATATATAACTTAAAGAGTTCTAAGTTACAAATGTCTTCCTGTTGTGTCAACCTAAATAGTACAAGTCACAGTATCGTGCTATTCAACACTTTAATTTTTAAATTAAAAATGTCTTCAAAGATTAGCCAAAAAACTTCCATCCTCTTGGCCCAGTGATCAAAAGAAACCTTAAATCTCTCAAAAAGAGAGATTTCATCTCATCTTCATGACTGGTTCGGGAGACCTTCAGCAGGAAAAAAAGCCCCTCACAAATGTCTGCTGCAGCGAGCCTGTTTGAACTAACTGATACATGGCAATAACTAGATATGGCAAAATAAATGCAAAATGTATTTATTCATTAACATTATTTGAATAGCTGTTAACAGTGTGTGTGTGGGGGGGGGGGGATTTTCAGCAAGTATCCCAAGGAAACCCTTGAAATATTGAAAAGCCGCTGAGATCCGAGGCCAAGATGGATGGAGGCTGAGGAGTAAGAGCGGCTGAGAACCGAGGCTGAGGGGGGAAAGAGGCTGCGGGCTGAGACTGAGCGGGAAAAGCGGCTGCGGGCTGAGGCTGAGCGGGAAAAGCGGCTGAGAGCCGAGGCTGAGGGGGAAAAGCGGCTGCGGGCTGAGGCTGAGCGGGAAAAGCGGCTGCGGGCTGAGGCTGAGGGAGAAAAGGGGCTGCGGGCTGAGGCTGAGGGAGAAAAGGGGCTGCGGGCTGAGGCTGAGCGGGAAAAGCGGCTGCGGGCTGAGGCTGAGGGAGAAAAGCGGCTGCGGGCTGAGGCTGAGTTGTGCGCTGAGGGGGATAAGCGGCTGCGAGCGGAGGTAGCGGGTGACTGCGGGGCTAGTTGCGTGGAGCTTTCATTACAGAGCAAGAGCTGCGGTCAGAACTGGCCGAGTTGCGTCGGGAAGACCTTGACAGTGAGTGTGGATACGGCCAAGGAGAGTGATTTAGTGTCTCGGGAAGTGGCTTGTCGCTACCCCGGGATGAAATGGAAGAAGCAAAACTTAAGCGTAGGGATAATGAGATTGCTCCTCAGCTTCGTCCCATCGTGCAGGAGCTCAGTTTTAATGACCGCTCATTGCCCCGATCGAATGACACCGCTGGTGAAGGGCCTCCCTGAGTCTTACTCAGCTCCAGGATCGCCTGAGGGCAGCGATGGCCTTGGAAGGGACGGTTGAGGATGGTTGCGAACGGCTTTGGCCTCGGGAGGGGGGCAGGCGGGGCCCACAGCGGCGGGAACCGCTCTCACCTGAGGGGAGGCCGCTCCGGAGTCGATCACCTACAGCCCCGCTGGGGAATGAATGTCAAGCGGGGAACACGGGAGTAACTGCCCTGAGGAGGGCTGCACTAGACAATAGATTGCCTAGACCCTCAGTAAAGTACCCTGGGTCAGGAATGACCAGAAATGAGCTGTGGAAAGATGATTTAAACAAAGGGATACCCGAAGAGTTGATGGGTGGCCTTCTACTTCCTAACTGGCAGTTGTTAGTGAAGCTGTGGAAAAGCCCAGCTAAGGCTTTGGGAAGGGAAGGCAGCAGTTCACCTCCCTCCTTGTCAGCTGAGTGGGGTGAGACAGTGGCAAATGGTGCTGATGCTACGAAATCTTCATATTGACATACACTCTGAAGATAGATGGATGTTTGATTTAAAAGATGAGAACAGGCTCAAATCTATTCAATAACCTAAAGTGTTTAACTGATTGTGGCCATCCAACGGGTGAAGAAGATGAAGAAAGATCCCAATAGAGACCATTTGCAGATTGCTTTTGCTGGTAGATGTCATTTTAAGTAACACCATGGTCTGAGTGTCACATTCACACTGACACCACAGCCCGAATACCACCCACGACACCATGGGTGTCTGAGTCTCAGCCTGCGAAAGAAGATTATGCAGTATAACTTGGATATTAAGGATGTGCTTCTACTTGTGACTTACTCCTCTTAAAAGTGAAACAAGGATTATGAAACAAAAAAAAAGGGTAATTTTCAGATACCTAACAAAAGATGTTCTGATTTAAATGCACATATTTAGGTGAATCTGTGAATTTCTATGCTCCTGTTTTCCACAATCTGTTGCCATCACATGGTTCCACAGATGCCTAAAAGCCACATGCCAGAAACAGCCACTGTAGGAGCAAGGTAAGTTTTTCTGTGTTATCCTCTAGCTAGTTTCAGCAGACATTGAAAAAAAAAAAAGTATCTAAGTCATTTATGTATAGGGAACCTGGAGCAGGCTTTTTGCAAAGTAAAGATTTATAGAGGAAAAAACCCATTTATTTGAAACCAGTTTCTGCTTCAGGCTCCTGACTGATGCAGATGGAGGGTGGTGCTCAGTTCAGCTGTGGCTGATACCCATGTTATCAGACCCAAGCAGCCCCTGGGTTAACACACTGCTAAGTGTGATACTGCTTAAATAATACAGAAGTCTCATGATTGTGCTTCAGTTTTCCCTAGGTACTGGCATGGGTGTGTTGCATCATGACAATATGTTAGGGGCATTTGTACAGTTGCTTGCACTAAGTGCCTACTACACCAGGCTGGGATTGATAAAAGAGATTTAAGCCGAAGAATTGTCTTTTCCATCTTGCATGCAGTAATTCATGCAAGGGGAAGATGTGACTGACTGAACTGCTTTGTATTGATATAGAGAATGCTCCATTTTGTTTTCTGAAAAGCATGTATTGCTGTTTTGTGCTTTACACACCATGACTTGTATGTCTGTACTGAATTTATTTTCTATTATGGCTTAAGGGTATATTCAGCCTCTTCAGAGACAGTGGTCATCCCAGTCTGGGCACTGGGTCAACTATTCAGCATGCAGGACTTTGAGTGCTAAGATGTACTTTGCTTCCAGTACTTAACACTTCTGCATTGGTAGACACTGTACAAACATTAGCTAATGCTCCTTACTGGCACTGGGTTACCTTTCACATTTGGCAGGAAAAAAGCTACCCAGCCAAGGTATTAAACAAACTGAACAGCTACACAGTTGAAAAGAAATAACTTAGTTGCATATTCTTGTTGTGATGGCTATTTTCTGAGTTTACTGAGGCATAATTTCCCATCCACAATGTAAGTACTACCCAGTTCCAGCAGGGAAGTGTTCCTGTTAAAAACCAGTGTGCCTTCCATCCAGCCATGGCCAAATCCCATCACTCTCTGATTGCTAGTATGGGCACAACTAACACTTCTGGTGTGTGCTAGGAGTGCAGTGTGCAGCAGTGTGGCTTGGGCCTTCCTCAGCACATCTCTCCTTTCTGCATACCCCTGGAGAGAGGCTGTGTGAGCCTTGTCCCCACCCAGTGTGGACACTTAAGACACGTGGGCACCACTGCACACAGCATTCCTGCCAGACAGTGGTATTCAGATGTTGTATAGATGAGGCAGGCTGGCATCTGCTTCCTGGAGCTCTCTACTGAATTTAGCCACTGGCATTCATCCTAATTTTCATTATAGGTGCCAAAATAGACCTTCTGAATCCAGTTCTAAGCCTTCCTTGGACTCTCCATTTGACTAATGCTTGTTCCACTCATTAGTCTGTTGTCTTTCAGCAGAAATACAGTATTTTGGGGATTTTTGTGTCACAGAAGCCAGTACATTAAGTGCACCCTGATTTAGCTATGGAAACCATCTTTGTTAGGTATGTTCCCTAAGAGGAGAGAAGGTGCTTCTGGTCTGCAGCCTGGACAGCAGTATGTGTAGAAGGATTGACAGTAATATCACAGCAATATTGCTTATTTCCTTGTTTAGCCATTTAAAAAGAAGTTTTTTAATTTCTTTGAAGTACTGACTGCTGAAGAGATCTAGTAAATGGAAGTTCCAGCCCTGTGGCAAGCTGAGTCACTGCTGTTGTGATCTTTTAGACATCTAGAAACATAACCTTTGGGAACAAGGTCTCAGGAGTAAGTGCTGAATCTTATAATTAGTCTAACTGTCCCATTGGAATAATTATCATAGAATCATTATGGGTGGGAAAGGAGCTCTAGGATCATCAAGTCCAACCTTCATCCCAACATCTCTCTCTCCACCAGCCCACAGCCTCAAGTGCCACATCTACTGGGTTTTAACCCCCTCCAGGGATGGGGACTGCCCCCCCTCCCGGGGCAGCCTGTTCCACTGCCTAACCAATATATATCCAATATATAATCAATTATATCCCTGTGTGCTTGCAGATCTGCTGAAAACATGAGTATGTATGGCACAGCCTTGAACACAGAATTTAATATATACTCCTTTATACATACAGTGTTGTTCTGATGAATCATTTATTTGAATTCCAGCTGTGCTCCTTTCACAACTGGCCAAACTTGCTGTAGCATCACATAAATGGGATCTGAGAAGCAGGTCTAGAGCCTGATCTTCAGGACATAAGTATCTGGCCTTGCAAGTGCTGGAGCCAAAGAGCTGTTCTCCACCTCCCTCTCATCAATCAGGTATCCCCATAGGAGTTAAAATGTCATTTGAGGAAAGAAATATGCATACAGCAAATACTTGGAAAGACAGCTAAAGGATCACAGTGTGGGTCAGTGTGTTCATACCAGGACAAAACAGGAGGGCAGAAGTGAACTAGGAGTGAAATGGGGGACAATTCCTTAGGTCCTGGCAGAGCTTTCCTTTGCAATAATCAGCTAAAGCTGTCTGGGGGCTTTCCCTGGAGCCTTTCTCTCCCTTGGCTCAGAGTCCATGTTACAAACTTTGCTGTGGGATAGGGAATGGAAATGCAAAATGCAGTATATTGTTAGCTGGCAGCCTTGTAAAATCCTGCCTGATGTTAATCCTATGGGACTTGTTCAAGGGCTGAAAGCATCCTGAACAGCTGGAGTGTCACCACTTTGGGCATGAAGAGAATGGCTAAATTAGGTTCCCTGAAAGGGTTTTAGACCACACCTCACAACAGTGAGAATCAATGGAAGGGTGCACAGCTTGGTGGGGAGATGGACGTGCAAAGCTGGCCTCCCCCAGGGCACTGCAGCCCTTAGACAGGTGTGGCTGTGGATGCTCCCCCCTCCTTGCTTTTCCCCACGGGGAACCTCCTGATAAGACAGGGGTGGTCCTATTGCATCAGCTGCTTACAGCTTTTTGTGCCACTGCTCCCAAATCTGTCTTAACACATTTTTCAAGGGTAAATCTAAACGTTTCCTGACAGCAGGTTGTTGGTGTGCCAAGGGTCAGTGTCTCCTTATCACAAGGAAGCAGTTTGGCTTCCAGGGGTGGCCCAGATGATCAGATTGTCCATCCCTCAGCTCTCTGGTGATTAACACCAGCCCAGCTCAGGGAGGGAGTTTACAGCAGGGCAGGAGGCTGTTTGGTCACAGGTACCATCTAGAAAAGTACTGTCAAGTGCATGACTTGGTCTTTGATATTGACCCATGTCATTACATTGCTCTGGTATCCAATTTTCCCAGATAGAGATGAGGGTTTATTGCATTAGATTTTGCCATGCCACACACTGCTTTTTTTTCTCCAGACTTTCTGCCTCATTCTCTGCTTCAGTCTGTTCAGCAGTTGTTCACTGAAGGTTTCAGTGAGAATAAGAGCAGGAAAAATCATCTTCACTCTGTACTCTGTGTTTGACTCCCATTTTGTCCTACTTAGGGAGGCTGGACTCGGATGATCTTTGGAGTCCCTTCCAACCCCTTCCATTGGGTGTGAAACCCAGAAGGTGCTGGTGAGCAGCTGCAGAGATGATCTGCTGAGTTGCCCTGGCATTGGCAGGGCTCATACCCAGACCTGATCTTTCCTGTTCCTGAAATCAAGTTCAGGGTAAGGATGCAGAGATGTGAAAAATCACAACTGGCAAGGGACCTGTATTTTCCCAACTCTACTGCCAACACTCTCCCACTCATGCCTTTATTTCCACATCTTTAAAACCAGGATATATCAAAAGGCACTTGGAGGTATGGAACCATTTTGTTACACATGATGCACTGTTTACTCATAATAGTCCCAATTACTGCAAAATATTGATAAACATCGTGGCTGTGGATGGTTTACATTCAACAGGTGTTTGACAGTGTTTGCTTTAACAGTTTTAAGGAATTTTTTGTTCAGCCTGCTGTGTTGCATACTGTATCTTGAGCTATTTTTTTGTGAAATATAAATTCTGAAACTTACAGAACCTGGAAATCATAAGATTATCTTTAAATTCTTTCTCAGCTTTGAATATGCTCATCAGTTCCTTAGCAATTATGCAGCTCTGTGGCAATAGTCTAGTCCTGGATTATTTGTACAGGGGCTCAGCAACAAAAAGTATCAAAACTTCTTCAAACACAAAATGAACAGGCAGGACATGGAAATTAGCATATAATACACATAATCTTAACATTCTCATTTAAATCTGAGATTTCTTAAAGCTGAATTTCTGTCTTTTAATCTTTACTGCTTCAACAGACATTTAACTAGTGATTCAAAGCAAACTAAGGAACCATCCTGTGTTGCTTAAACACAGTTTATCTCTTTACAGCAGAAAGGGACACCCCTTTCTTATCTTGGCTGTATCAAATGAGATAGCTTTAGCTCTCTCAACAGCAGAAAATCTCCCATTAGGAACACACTTCAGGCTGTGTCTTCCTAATGCCTAAAGGAAAAAAACCTGTGATCTGTCTCATTAGTTTGTCGTGGTGTAATGTTCCTAAAATGTTGTCATGCTCCTAAAAACTCGACTTTGGCTTTTCTTTCATTGACTCTGCCTCTGTGGCACATTTCCTTCCATCCACTGTGTACTCTGAGCCTTGCTCATCATTTTGGCCACAATGGAAATGAAACTTCCACAGTCTGTATGTTCTGGTGAGAGATCTGCCAGTCAGCACTGCAAATGCAGTAAAAATATCAAGCAGTAAAATCTTGCTGACAGGAAAGTTGCAGATTTCAAAGGTTTTCTAACAGTTTTCTCCATGTTAACATGTTTTGCTGTTAGATTAGGCTGTATGAGGTACATATATGAGAGCTTTGGTTATAGTAAATCAGTCTCCTTGAGTCCCAAAATTCAGGTGAATACATATTCTACTACAGACACAAATCAAAAGGAGCTCTAAAGCAAGAAAACAGCAGTTTGCCAGCAACAGCAACTGAATTTTATTAATGCAGAACAAAACATCTTACCTTGTGGAATTCCCTTCCCACTAAAATATGTCATATTTATTACACTATTTTAAAGGTGTCTTTCTTCACAAAATAAAACAGAGATCCTTTTTTTTTTTTTTCTGCTGTGGTTTTAATATCCATGGGGAGATTACCAGTCTCTGTTGGCAGTAGGGTACAACTTGTGCCTAGGTTAGGTCCTAAGGAACATTTAAAAATCAAAGTTTTCTACTTCTAATTCTGTACCAATACTGAATTAATGACATTTTCCCTTGGAACCAATTGTAGACTTAATACAGATCCTTGATATGTTAATAATCCATGTCATTCTGAAGAATTCTTATAAATATTCAACATATTATAAATCTGATTTTCTATTAAAGATAACTTTTACTATTGTTGCCTTGATCACTCCAGTTCAAACTTATTTTCTTTCTCCTTGAAGCTATTGTCTTCTTTAAGATTATGAAAATCTTTTAAGACAACAATTCTGCTTAATTTTCTTCTGAATTTCTAACTTATGCCTGGGGTTTTATGTGTCTGCTTAATCAGTAAAGACCATTATTTTCTCACCAACCTTTATTGCTTTCAAATGATTTCAGAATGGCACAAGGAACTGGCAGGAGAAAAGGGTGCAAACAGGATGGTTTGCAATCTGTTTTCTTTTTGATTCAGCACCTTTATTGAGACAAATATGAGTTGGATGCCAAATTAAATGATACATCATTCTAACTGTTCCAATGTTCCAACAGCTTTACACTAAATCTTCACAACCCAAAGGATGGTTATGGTAGGAAAGTGCAGGCTCCAGAGAAAGCCTTTCTGAAAATCCAGGTTAGTGATGTAAGGTATCTACGTGATGATTGTAGAACATTGATTTTGACAGTCACTAAAAAATCACTCATCTCAGTAGCTTGTAGTGTTGGAAAGCAAATAACAATGTCAGTGTGCAACAATCTCTCTTTAGTAATAATACACCATGGCCTGACTCTCTGTTTCAAAGTGATTTTCTACTAACACACAGGGGATTTTTCCTGGCTTAAAAGCACAACTGTATTTTTAGGACCTTATACTAGAAAAGTCCTGCAGCCTAATAAAATAGTTGTGATGTTATCTCTATTTGTATCATTGGAACTGGGAGTATGGAGTAGTTATTAGTACAGTGTAGCAGTTATGGTATAGAATAAGATTTCTCACAGCCTGTGAAAGCATTGCCTTGTCATCCTGCGTTGCAGAAATGGAACCTGTTGACATTTCCCTGTGTTTTTCTGACAGCCTATTCTCAGTAACAGAAAACTCCTGATATCTGCCTGTGCAGATGGCTGCAGCTGACGTCAGGGATGTCAGATAACATTGTGCAAGTGAAGCTGCAACCTGTGAAACTCCTGGCATTGATTCCTGGGAACATGACAGCTCCTGGGTGCATCTCGGTCAGAGGTGCATTGCAATTCTCGGGGCATTTCTTCTTCTTGTTCAGAAATTATGTTTTATCAGAATGGAAATTGTTCCAAGGAAAATTACCACCACAAAGTGCTGAAAGAGACAGCTTCACCCGCTTAGTCCCTGGCCAATTTCCTAGCTAGTTCACTAAAATGATAGCAGTGTTTCATTCACTACATCATGAAATCTCTGCTTGAAGTGAGGGCTGCACATTTTATGGTCCTTGGGCAACCTTGCTATGTAAACTGTGTGATAAACGAAGACATAAAACTAACAGATAATCTGGAAATATTACATTTTCTGGACCTGGGCAGTTATTAGCTTGTAGTTCTCCAGCAGGGAGTGTGAAGACATCAGTAACCAGGCTTGCATCAAGCTGAAGAGCCCTGCTTGGCCAAGGAGGACTGGGAGGCCTGCTGCTGTGTTAGCTGCTGCATTGTGGAGTGCCTGTGATAAACTGCTGCTGGTTAGAGCTGAAACAGGCTCAGGTTGGTGTCTGCAGCTCTTCTGGGCATTCAGAAACCAAACCTGGCACCAAACACTGCTCTGGAGAGCCCAGTCATGCAGCAGGCTGCCCAGAAGCTCCCAGAAGGCCACCTTTGTCCCAAACACTCAGGACTCAGAGCCTCTCTCCTGCTGCAGGAGAAGACTGTGGTTTGAGCCCAGCTTACAGGGTTATTAGTGACATGTCAACCTCCCAGCTTCCTCTCCCTGGGGCTGGGAGGAGTCCTGGAGGGACAGGTAAGCCTGGTGCATTGGGGCAAAGGTCTTCATGTTTATATATGTTTTATATATGAACATGCTTAGAACATGGAAAAAACTGCCATAGTATCTTTTGCTTGATCAGATAATCAATGACAATTTTGTGACTATGAAAATCATTTCTTTCTGTGCAAAGTGAGTGTGGCAGAAAATGAGTAAAATGATCTCTTGGAAGAGGAGCCAAGAGATAAGAATTGTGACCTTTCTGCTGTCTCATCAGCCAGGCTCTACAGTAATTCTAGACCTCCAGCTTCAATGCTGTGACTGACTGTGTGACTGACACAACAACTGCTTTGCTTCTTGAAACTCAACTGCCTTCTGATGCCTCCTGTTACATCCCTTTGGACTTGCCCAAGTGCACTTCAGCTTTTAACTCAGACACTATCACTGCTGGGAAAATGTGGAATTACTAGTACTTCTTCAAGTCTAACTGCTGGATTTAAAGCTTCTAATTAAAACCTGTCCAAAACAATTTTTTATCTTTATTTATATAGATTAAAGAAAAGGTTGTTGTTGTGAAAGAACACTTATGAAGAGCTCATGAAGTAGGATTCAAAGGAAAAGAATCCAGTATTTCTTTTGAATACACTTGCCACTTTTTTAGTTGCTGAAATTACAGTGGGGCTGTATGATGAGCCTTTCTCCGGATGGCAAAGAAATTAGGTTTTACTTTAAACAGTCCCAGGAACTAAGCACAGCACTTGCCATTTGGGTGATTTTTCACTGATTGCTGCCTCCACCTTTTAGGCTATCCACGCTCTGCAGGGAAAGCATTAGCACCTTTCTGGGAAACTGGGATCAAAGGCACGTGAGAGCCTTGGCAAAACCTATAAATAGAAGTGGATCTCTGCCTTTCCAGATGAGTGGGGAGGATTGTCCTGGTCTGAGTGAGAAGAGAACTGATTCTGTTCAGGGAGTTCACTTTTCAGCTCAGTTCAGCCAGGACAGGTGACCCCAGACTGACCAGTGAGGGATCCCAGCCCCTAAATGTCATAGCTGGGGGATCAGGAGGGTCTCACCTTGCTTGGCTTTTCTGGCTTCTTCCTCATTCCTGCAATGGCCAGCATCTGAGGAGGCCCCTGTTCATTCTGCCTTCAATCCTGATCTGTGTGTCCTGAATCCAGCTCCTGAACACAGCTCTCAGCCCAGACTGGGACTCTCCCAATGCCCACTCCACAGCATCAGTGGTGGCAGTGATGGAATTACCATTAGGGGGTTGGGTTCCATACTGGTTTTGTACATATTCCACTTTTTATTATTCTTTTCATTGAAGCTGTTGTAGCTTTCTTTTCTAATTGGCAAGACTCTCCCTTATTCCCTTTCTTTTCCCCTTTGGAGAAGGAGGGGGTTATCAGAGAGCATCTGTCATAAGTCTAGTGGGCTGCCCTGACCTTAAACCTTGATAACAATGTTTTATTGTGTAAAGATCTCAACCTGCAAACTGTTATAGACATGTCTAATTTTAGGTGTAGGAGGATATCTATTTAAATTATTTGTGAAAACGAAATTAAAAATGAGCATAGTATAGAAATAAATGCAAATTATTCTTATTTTAAGGACATTGGTGAGAAAAAAAGAACAAAAAAAGCAGAAAGTTTTTCTGAAAACTATTAAATTACAAAGATGTTTTTAAAGATAAACTTCCCTTATTGTAAGGAAACTAGTGGTAGGAAAGTTGCAAAGTTATGAAAATTCTGGAGTGGGAGGAGGGCACTTCCAAGCCTGAGGGAGCTCTGGGCATCCTGCAAAGTATTGCAGAGGGTGCAAGACATGGATCACCTTAAAAAGAAAAGGAGACCTAGTAAATATTGGCCTGAGGCATAAAAGGAGGAGACAATGGTTGTGAAATCCAGTGGCTGAGGAAGAGCTGGTGTCTCATGTTCCTCCACAGCAGCTCAGTTTGGCTGTGCATGGCTGGTTGTTGTGGACAGATTCCTCCCTTTTTAAGGGGAAAAGTGTCTGCTTAACCAGGGGGTTCTGACTGCTATGAGCTACAGTTTTAGGCTCTTCATACTACCTGCACACTTATTGTAGGTGTTGAAAGATTCTGCACCTCTGTGTTTGCAGATATAAGATATAAAACTGTCTCAGTTATGAGAACAGCCACAGTCTGAAGCAAGGAAAAAAAGCTGTGTCTGAATAACAAAGTCTAGATAAGCTTTTCTTGTTACCAGGTGTTCTCTGAGCTTATCCACCCCATATTTTCTAAGAAACACCCAAGAAAACTGTGTAAATGTCATTATGTTCATGTTCAGGTAATATGTTGAATTGCAATTAACACTTTTAGATTCCAGAACAATTTTTTCAAGTGGAACAGGGCAAGGTAATAAATAATTTTTTATTTTTTTTTGCAGTTATACTGATAAAAGAATTGTTTCAGTGGTCTGTGATGGCACCTTACTCTTGAAGTTGCCTTAGGTGTAACTGGACAGGCTGGAGAGCTGGGCAGAGGCAACCTCATGATGTTCAACAAGGGCAAGGGGAGAGTCCTGCACCTGGGGAGGAACAACCTCAGGCACCAGGACAGGTTGGGGGAGATCTGCTGGAAAGCAGCCCCATGGAGAGGGACCTTGGTGTCCTGGGGGACAAAATGTTATCTGTGGAACAGCAACGTGCCCTTGTGGCCAGGAAGGCAAATGGTCTCCTGAGGTGAATAAAGATTGTGTCCAGCAGGTCCAGGGAGGTTCTCCTGCCCCTCTACTCTGCTCTAGTGAGACCACATCTGGAGTGTTGTGTTCAATTCTGGGCTCCCCAGTTCAGGAGGGACAGGGAAATACTGGAGAGAGTCCAGAGGAGGCTACAAAGATGCTGGAGGGACTGGAACATCTCTGGTGAGGAAAGGCTGAGAGCCCTGGGGTAGTTCAGCCTGGAGCAGAGCAGCCTGAGAGGGGCAATGGTCACAGATCTTTGCAGGTGGGGTCAGGAGAAGGGCCCAGGCTCTGCTCAGTGGGGCCCTGGGGCAGGACAAGAGGTGATGGCAGCAGGTGAAACACAGGAGGTTCCACCTCAACAGGAGGAGAAACTTCTTCCCAGTGAGGGTGGCAGAGCCTGGCCCAGGCTGCCCAGAGAGGCTGTGGAGACTCCTGCTCTGGAAACTTCCCAGCCCCACCTGGATCTGTTCCTGTGTGGGCTGCCCTGGTGCCCCTGCTCTGGCAGGGGGTTGGACTCCATGATCTCCAGAGCTCCCTTCCAACCCCCACCAGTGTGTGATCTTTGATTCTCTACAGAATAACCATGTTGGCTAAATAGCAAAAGACAACCCCGTTCTGTCAGAGGTCCTGCCAACGGTGGGGATCAGAAATCTCTCCAGATGCTCTGATTCCATTCACACTCAGAGGCAGACAGGAGACGTTTTTAGCAGGACGAGGCACAGTCAGTCCCACACCCTCCTCCTTGGAAGGCTTTCAGCAGGGAGCTGTGCCCTCTGCTGCCTGCTTGAGCACAGGGAAGAAACACCAGCCAAAACCATCCTGTGTGCCCCAGAGGCATTATGTAACATAATCAGTTTTCCAGAGTATGTTTGGTGTCTGAAAGGAATCTCTGATGTTAGTTTTTGTTTTGTTTTGGCTTTTTTAACTGAGAATTTGTGTTTGGTTGTAAGCTCTACTGGGTGGCTGTGAAGGTTTTTTTCCTTTTCTGTCTCCTGAAAGACTAAGCAGTGGAAAACAGGAGCAGCAGAACTTTAGAGAATGGTTTTGTTTTTTCCTTTTGTCAGTGACAAAGCATTAAAATTCATGCTTTCTTCGTGGGTGAAAAAGCACTAACTCCCCTATCAAAGCAGCAGGAGAGAACCAAACGGTGTATGGCTACTGAAAAGGTTATTGTTCTTTTTATTATTGTGGAATTATTTTTTTTTTCATCAAATACTGCTTAGGACTCTATTCAAAGTTCTCTTTCTGTTTGACTGTTCTGACCTTAATTTGTCATACCTTTTAATTTTACTGTGCACATCAGTGCTAGTCGTGAAGAAGAGTTGCTGTGAGGCAGTTGGGGATGTAGTTCTTAAAGAAAAAATCTTAACAAAGGAGAAGGTAAAAAGAATTGACATTTCAGTGTCATCTGGTTAGTACAAGTTTTGTTACAAATGCAGATCTGCTTCTGTGCAATAAGCATATTTCTGTACCATAGATGTAGTTTCACTGGTGCAACTTGCAGGTGCTTTTCCTTTTTCACTATGGCCTATTTGAAACCTACTGCAACTAACACTTGTGATCTTTCTTTTTAAGAAACTGAATCCATTTTTAGTCCAAAGCCATTAGGCCAGCCCTGTCACCTAAAGACACAGCTCTCAAAGCCCTCTGGAGCATCCTCACAGCAGGCATCCCAGTTGGGCCATCCCAGAGTGTAAACCAGAAGTGCAGGAGTGGGATTAATGATCAAGGTGGAATGAAAACTGAGCAGGGTTTTTGCAAGAAGCCATGCCTCCATAACTCTGCACCATTGGATGGATCTTCCACTGGGATGTAACTCAGCAGAACTTCCTAGCAGCAGTCTCTTAGATGCCTGCTCTTAGATCCTGTGTCTCTTTAGATGAAGATTAGAACCACTCAGATGATCTCAACAGCAGCACTATTTTATTTCAGCAATAAAATATTTCTGTGCTTTTTAATAATCATTCTGTGCTTTGATGGGTACTAATGTTAAGTGAAGGCTGGGCCTTCTTTTTACCATCTTTGTGTTCTGTGACAAACACAACAACCATGGGACTTCTGTTCACTGTTTTTCTTACAGAGGCAGTGCTCTGGATGTTTCTTAATTGCCCACATGATGCTACTGTTGCCTTTGCACTAAAACCTGCTGTCCTTGTGAGAAGGTTAACATCATCTAATGTGAGGCTTTGCACTTGAGAGGTTATTTGCCAAGTGAAACTAATATATGTCATTTTATTATATGTTCTAAAACACCTTAGATATTTTGGGGTTGCTATTTGTGCAGGAGATTGGACTAGACTGCTTGAGGTCCTTTCCAACCCAGTTGGTTTTATGGTCCTTGAACTGAAGTTTTGTGTTGATGGTTATAAACATTTCCCTGTTGCTATGAGGAGTATTAGAACACTAGGTAAGAAGTATATTGGGTTTCAGCAAAGCTGGTTTACTTTCTAGACACATTGGACTCTTCCCTGAGTTTGTAATATAAGTAATATATTGTTGTATTTTAGTACCTTTTATTAGGCTGCAACCTCTGGGATTTAATTGGAAAGTGATTAATTAGCTCAAACTGGAGCAAGGTCTCAATCATGGCACACACTCTTGCAGTTGTGACAGAACACCATAACCTACAGCATCTCTGAATTTATAGCTAAGCAAATGCTACTGGTCCTGGAATACACAGATGAAAATTGTTGGCATGTTGCCCCATTGTGTGTGTAAGAACTATAATTGAAACACTAGGTTCATTGCCTCTGGCAAAAAAAGGTATAGTGATGCAAGGTGAGAAAAATATTTTCCATGTCTAACGCCTTAAAAATACCCCTTCCAGTGTCACACCACCCCTGCATAGGCTGTTTGATCTGATTCTTCATCACCATCTATTTCATCCTCATTTCTCCATTTCAGCCTAGGTATTTCTTAAAACTAACCCATAAGATCTCTGAAGGGATTCAGTCAGTTCCATTTCCCATCTGGGTTGTGCAGCACTGAACTCGGGCATCACTCATGTCCTCAGAGAACACTGAGTTTTCGTTGATGTAAAGATGCTTTTGAGCAACCACCACATTTGTAGAGAATCAAGAGTAACAGCACAGGGAAAGTCATGGAGCTTTGAAGAAAGACTGAGCAGCAGGAGGTCAGAAAAGTTAGGAATGGAGGGAAACAAAAACCAACAGCATTTCAGTTAGTTGTAATTGCAACTTCAAAGAGCAGAGCTGTTGTAGAATTCATAACTCAAGCCTGTAAATGGCCATGCTGGAAAAAGCTGAATAAAAGCTAAAAAAAGCTGAATTTCCAGCCAATATTGTTTCTCAGTTACCGAAGGCTTTTTATTACATATTTTTTCCCTCTCTTTTGGTAGTAGCTGCTGGAATTTGTGTATTTGACAATCATGGGCTTCCTTATCCTGACTCCTTTTTAACTACATGCTCCTTACACTGGCTATAAATATGAATACATCCACACATCAAGTTACCTTCTTATGACCTACAGATGATGCTTTCAACGTTGTTTTGTGATCTCAGTGTGAAATCTTGACTCCACCGAAGTGAAAAGAAGCCTCAGGTGCTGATAGGAATGGGATCCTTCAAAGGGCACAAATGGAATAGATTCATAAGGAGTGGCTTTCTCAGGGCTTGGGGAGACAGATATCCCAAAGGATTTCTGGAAGATGAGCAACAGCTAAAAACTCATAAAACTCAACCTGGATAGAGAAGAGCTGCCAATCTGCTGGAATTTTCAGACAGACATGTCCAGACCTTATAAAAGCAAAGAGTATAGGTCAGATTCTCATCCTTGGATTCTTGCAAGGTTAACTGTGCCAGTGCATATCAAAGTAGAAAGCCCAGCTCAGAGCTGGATTTCAGTGTGAGTGCCATACAAGGAAATCCCTGTGAGAAAAAGAGCCATCTTCCTGCTTTTCAGATCTGGAAGATGTGTCTTCAACAGGCACTGTATTCTTGTTATAGCTATCTCTATATTTCATCATTTCCTTTTTTATTAGTATTTTTCTTCTTGGCTACTGACAGCTTTTTAGGTCTATGCTCATTTTAATAGATTGCCACAGGGAAACTTCTTACCTTTTAGTTCCTTTTGCTAAATCTGGTTTTTTTTCATGTGTATCTCGTGGACTAAATGTTAAGTGCTGAAAAAAAAGCTAACGTCGGTTCTGAGCCACAAAAGGAGAAGAACGCTTTTGCAAAGCAAGGTTCTCCAGTCTGAAGTGCACGTTATGAAATAGGAAGAGGCATTAAAAATCTAGATGTGCTGCATTCTGCTTTTCATCAAGCAATGTCAACATAGCTAAGGAACTCATCATCTATAAAACCAACCAAATTGACCCAATATGCTTCTCATTTTCTTTTGGCAGCTCTTCCAACATAGGTCTGGCCGTCAGTGGGGGTTTCCATACGTGCCTACAATGTTTTCCAGAGTATGGCATCTCAGAGAAGTGGAAGGCACCTGACAATTTGGCTTTTTGGCTATGGCCTGTCACCGTGGCATCCCTCAATCAAGAGCCCTGAGTGACATGCCCTCCTTGCACTGCCTGGCATTCAGTGTGCAATGCATCAACAGCCATCCCTGCCCCTTCTGTATTGTGCACGCTCAGATTCCTTTCTGTTGTAATGTTTTCTTCCACAAGCTATTAAACACAGTGGAAGATATTTTCTATTTAGGTTGGCCATGGGCATTGAGGAAATAGTTGTGCTCATTTAGCCCTGTGCTCACTGTGGGCACGGTCCGTGCTCCGCTAAAGCCCTTTGCATGAAATCATCCCTGGGAAATAGCCCTGAGCACAGTGCAACCTGGAAAACTTCCCTTCCAGCAGGGGAATTCTTGAATTACGTCCTGCTGGCATATTTACTTCTCCGTGTGCCCTTACAGGCAGCCATTCCTGCTGGCCCCTGGGGACTGCTGGAAATTGGCAAGCAGCACTTTGGTCGGTCTAGTTATGTCAAGGTATTGGCCAAGCCAGCCATGGCTGGCAGAGCTCAAGGGTGATCAAAGTCACTTTTCCATGCATCATTCTTCTGCATGTGCTTTGTGTGCTCTGGGTAAATCCATGGCTCTAAGCCCTTTTCCAGCCTCCACTTACTCCTGCTTTCCATTCTCAAGGAAAGTGGCAATGATCTCAGGTAAGGTATTTTTGTAAGTGAGGTGAGCATGAAGATGCCTTTTGTTTGTTCAGCAGAAACAAGTGCTGCATCTGAACTGCAAGTCCCTCAGAGTGTCCTATACCTAGAGCATGTGAATTAGTACTGGCCCCTCCTGTTTCAGTCTTGCATTTAGATGATAAATGTACAGAACACTCTTCTGGAGGAGGAACAGCTTGTTGGTTAGGTATCCAACAGGATTGCTGAGATTTATTTGTTCTGGTTTGCTGTTGAAGTAAAAAGTCACCAGGTGCCCAGCTGTGGTCCTGTGGCTGGGTACCAGTTTCAGGCAAGAACATGTCTGCAATTATTGTGTGGGTTAAAACCTCTTACCTTCAGTCTCATTTTATCCCACTGCATTTCCTTCTGTTACAGAAATGTGTGATGCATGGACTACTTTACATGGGTGGGTTTATTACTGTAGCAGAGAAGTGGGTTAGCATGAGGGTTGCTGGTTTGTAGCCACTGGGATTGGGTTAGACTACTTTTTGATACTAGATTTTTACAGACAGCAATTACAGAAAGCCATCTGGAAGACACCTTTCAGAGCTGAAACAACAGCTGTATTCTTTCATGACATCACTTTCCATGCTGCATCACCTGCTTTTTACTTAGGTCTTTACATTTTATGGACTGTGTTGTTGATATTGTTGGGACATTCTAAAAGGAGAGTCTGGGAGAAGCTAGAATTAGTGTTTTTTTCAGCCTGCACTTCAATTAGCAAACTCCAGCTGATGCTCAGGTCACTTCTGCCTTGAAGGGCAAAATCAGAACACTGTGGACAGATGCACAGCTTTCCTTCTGCAACTGAAACCACATGTAATGACTTCACTAGTACTTTTTAGCCCCAGGCCACCAATGCTGCTGCTTCTGCCATTTGCTTTGGTCAGTTGGTTTGTTTCCCCAGCTTTCCTCTTACCATTCCTTTCCTGATTTCTCAAGCCTGATCTTCCTGATGAAACAGATGCCAACTTGCTGTGTCTTACAGTGTACTGAGTATTGCTCCACTTTCCTGACTAAAGCATGGGGTAAGGAGGGCTGGTTTTGATTCCCTCCTGTTTTGCAGTCTTCTTGCCTCCTTAGAGGAAACAATTCAGTCAGGAAGTTTAGAAAATAGAAACAAATCACTGCAGTGCAGCTGTGAATGTACTAGATAATGCTGTTCTTCTCAAGTGTTTAAAACTTTAGCCTTTTCTTAGTTATAATGGCTTGGCCATGACAGAATTATTTACTTGGTACAGAAAGTGATGTCACACAAGACAGATGGAAATTAATTTCTGAGCAACTATCAGGAGAAAAGGATAAAGGTGAAGGCAGGTCTTAAGGGATGCAAAAATGATTTTATTGTGATTATCTCCCAGTGCAGATAAAGCTACTGCATTTTGATGAGAGCAGCAGGAAAAGAATACCAACCACCAGAGAGTCAGTGAGACACTGTGACAGGACTGGGAGAGAACTGACTTGCACCCTTTTCTGGGTCATACATCCATAAATGTCTCCTCTAAGTCTGTCTGAGCCTTCAGTGAACAAGCCCACTAATACCATCTGTTTATACAGACACAAAACCAGTTGCTCCAGTTAGAATTTCATGAGCTCCTGTTTCCCTCTGGGAAGGTGAGGTAGAAACCCTTTCTAAAGGCTTGATGTCTAAGCTTTCTGAATTCAAATCACCAATTTTACACGCCTGTCCTTGCAACAGATATGACAGTTCTTTGATGCCAGAGTAAAAGATTGTCTTGTCTTTTGTTTCAGAGCTCTCTTGAAAGTGAAAAGATGTCACTGCCCATACCATTGTCCCTAAATCACCCCATAGTATTTTCTTGATTGAATTCTGCCCAAGGAAGATACGAGGAGCTGTATTTTTGAAGGACACTGATAATGAGCATGTTAACACAAAATGTGCTCATTAATCAATAGTAAAGATACTTTATATCTTCAAAGCTGGTAAGAGGAAAGCCTCCTATGATACTGTCTATAAGGGTGAGTGAGTTTCAATCTGGCACATCTTGTCTACATAAAGATACTATCTAGATCTTCATATGAATCTTTTCAGATGCAGATTGCTAAGTGAGAGGTCTTGTCCTACCTAAGAGTGAATTAACCCTTTCCACCTCGTGATTAACCTCAGAGCAAGAATTCAGTGAATAAGTTTAACAAAAATCATTGTGGTTACCCTAAGCAGATCCATATTCATTAGCCTAGCTATAAAGGTCATCTAGAAGAAGAATTTTTGTCTTCCAGCTGGTTTGGGGACATTAAATTACCACCAGGCTCAGTATATTGCAGTTTCTCAGCCTTTTTCCTGCACCTGATTTTTATCCATGGTACTTTCCAGTGATAATGGTACCAGAACCATTTGAGCAAGTTTGCTGCAACTCTCTTGAAAGCCTCTGTGGTTCACAATGCTTCTTGGCTGACTCCCAGTTATTCATCCTGGGATATTATTTAGCTCGAGGTAGAATTTATCTGGAGGCAGATGCAGTTGCAGCAGAGCAAGGACTGACAAAGCTAAGACTGCAGTAAAGCGTTGAGTGTTCAGCATAGACCAGCCAACTAACACAACCCTGGCAATAAACAAACTCTCCATCACCTGAAAAATCTCTGTTGTCCTGACTGAAATGCCAATTGCTAAACTGCCCGAGGCGAAAAGCGCGTTTAGTGCAAAGCACCCTGCGTGAATGCGAATGGAAGGGATCGTGTCAAAGCTGGATTCCAGCTGGATTGCCAGGAATGGCCTCACTCGGAGCTAGCTTTGCATCACAGCGCAGTTTTGCAGGCTAGGGAAGATTCTTGCAGACAGGTACAGTGTCGTTCGGAGCTGTTAGACGGGGGGTGTTTGTGACAAGCAGAGCTGGAGCTCCGAAGCCTGCCTGCCCTGGGAGGTGACGGAGTCACCCGAGCCTGGCTCCACGTCCGTCCGTGGGGCTGCGTGTGAAGGCAGCCGCGGGGCTGGCCCGCATCCCTCTGCTTCGCCCGAGGGGCAGCAAGCGGCTCTCCTCGCCCCCGCGGCTCCCCAGCACCGCCCGCCCTCGCCCTCCCGTCGCTGCCCTCCCCCCGGCCACCCCTCAGGGGAGGACGCGAAGCCGTCTATAAAAAGCCCCCCGGGGAGGGAAGGAGGGAGGGAAGGAGGGCACCGTGCCCCCAGAGCCGCAGCGGAGGGTGAGGGACGGGCGAGGCAGCGGCACCATGGCCCAGTCCGTGTGGGGCTACGACAGCGACAACGGTGAGTGGGGTGCGGGGCCGGCCGGCGGGGCCGAGCGGGGAGAGATTGCCGTGCCTTTCCCTACCAGGGCCGGAGCGATGGCATGAGAACTACCCCATGGCCAAGGGAGACAAGCAGTCGCCCATCGAGATCAACAGCAAAGACGTGCAGCACGACCCTTCTCTTGCTGCTTGGCACGCCAGCTACGATCCTGGGGCAGCCAAAACCATCCTGAACAACGGGCGCACCTGCAGAGTCGTCTTCGATGACACCTTTGATCGATCAGGTCAGTTCGTGGCTCAGCGTTTAGGAGTTTGTGCTTAGGTCAGGTGGGACAGGGAGGCTGTAGCAGCAGGGGCACCTCAGAGATGCAGACTCGGCTGGAAGGTGAACTCCTCCTCCCCAAGACACCTTCAGCGTCAACACAGCATCCTCAGGTCTTGTGTCAGGGGGCAGTGTGTCACCCAGGGACACATCGTGTGCACTCTGACTCACTTGACACTCAAACACAAAATTCATTCATCTTGTTTCTTCTGTTTGTAAGGGAGGTGTTAAGAGCCTTCACAACCCAAAAAAGCATTGAAAATAGCATTTCTGAACACAGCATTTCATAGCTTTGTTATTTGAGAGAGAGCAGGCTGTAGTCTCTAAATTAAATTGTTCAAAACTTGATTCCAGAGCTGCATCAGCTCTGAATGCAGACAGGCAACAACAGTTTATCATTCATTCAGAAATGACTGATGAATTCACACCACCATATAATGTCAAGAGCATGCAATATTATCAGTCCTCTGTCAAGAAGGAAAGCAATTTAACTAATGGAAACCAGAGATCCTTCCACTTTCTTCTTCTGCATCTGCTTTGATGGCATTTGCATTGGAATTTTGTTCTTAGTAAACTATATCATTAATGAAATATATCTTCAGTACCTTAAAAGATCACTTATCTCTCTTGGTTATCTTGATCTCTTTCTTTCCTTGGACTCCTTTATTTACCACTGCAGCTGACTGTTATTGTTCCTCAAACAAACTGAATTGCAGCTTTTTCTAACATGCAATGTGCTTCCACACAGGAATTGAGCTCTGGAAGGGGCCACCTGTAAGAAACAACTGCTAAAAGGAGTTTTCAACTCCTGGTATTGATTTAGCTTGTAAATGTAGGTAGGTCACAGAAATTCAGCTCCTGAAAGTACCCACCTTCCATTGATGCCAGTGTGAAGTGGCATGCAAATATCTGTAAGGATTTGAGCCTTAGAGTCTATGTCTTACTTTTTCTACACTGAAAAGTGGAACAACAGCAAGAATAGTATTATTATTATTATTACAGAACACATAATTTCCATCGGGAGCTTCTACAGAAGGCTTTCTCATTACAGTAGTGATTTAGTTGTGACAATTTATGCACGACCAGACTCAAAACCCAAGAGGAACTGCATAACTCAAACTCACCACAGTGCTTTATTTCTGTTCCCTCAACGACTGCCACACTTACCAACTAAAAACAGAAGCTGCAGAGTTAAACCTCTTGCTCTCTGTATTGCCACACATATGATATCAAGAATTAATTTGAGACCTTTGGGTGCAAGGGGATTTAAATATGATTTCAATGTTAACTTTGAACTTCAAAGCTATTGGTGGAAGTTCAAACTTGAATGCTATTTGCACAAGGTCTTCTGGCAGTGCAGTTGTGAACTGCATTATCAGCTCTCTGTGTAAGCAAACACATCTCATTCCTGCCTTAGGTAACCAGAGGAAAATGTGTTTGAGAGATTATCCTCTAAGCAGGCCCTGTTCAAAAGAATCTGCAAAGTGAAAGAGCAGGTGTGATGTTCTGATGCAAACTGGCAGACAGTTGCACACTGCTGAGGCGTCTGAACTGTGAATGTGCACCAGTTGTGGACTCAGCTACGCTTCACAGCATCTGTGGGTTCATTTCAGTCCTAGCCTTTCACAATATTCCCTTTTCCTGACCAGAATAGGCTGTGAATACCTTCCCTCTCTCTCTACACCAGGAGCTAGAGCAGAAAAGGAGCTTGTTGGGTTTCTGGGCTTTGCTTTCTGTAGCTTCCCCAGTTCTCACATCCACCCGGAGCGGCAGAATTCAGCCCCGGTCTCGTGAGCTGGGGAGGGTTGTGGCTCCCACTGTCATCAGCTGGATTGCCAAGAGGGGCTCCATGGTTCTGGGGCCCAGAGCTGTGTGTGTCAGTGTGCTGCAGGCTGCTGTTGATGCAGGTTCTCAATTGCAGTGCTGAGAGGGGGGCCTCTCACTGGAGCCTACAGGCTGCGCCAGCTCCACCTGCACTGGGGCTCTTCTGATGACCACGGCTCCGAGCACGTCATAGATGGGGTGAAATATGCAGCAGAGGTAGGACCCCTTTGTGATGGAACTAGCAGTACTAACTGCATTTGGACTGGCTGTGCCTCTGAACAGGTGAAACCTGCTCCTTTTTGCTTTTCTCTGTGTTCTGGGGTTTTTTTTTCTGTCTGTGAAACTTGGATTTGTCAGTGTGCAGCGATCTGCCAACAAATATATCTTTGCAACTACCTAACATGGAATTTGCTTCTTCAAGCAAGAGCTTTGGCTGGTATTTTAGAATGTTTTGTTTGTTTGTTTTTGTTTTTTGAAAGAGACAAAGTGATCATTTATCTCCAAATAGGATCCATTTTCTACTGATTTTTTTTTGCTTTTAGCCATTTCTGGTATAGCTTGAATTGCCTGATAGTTTCAGAAAGCATTGCTAGTGATTAGAAAAAGGCACTGAAAGCACATCTTTAAAACTGCTTCAGAGTGGTAAAGAGCATCTTCTAGTTTCTGAACAGCTGTGCTTTAAAATCTCTGTGTTTATTTTTGGGAATTGTGGTGAACAGATGTTTGGAGGATTGGGTGTTTTGGTTTGGTTTATGTTTTGGCTTTGTTAAATCTAAACTGCTGCACTATTGTTGTCCATATTTGCACAAAAAGAATAGCTGCTCTAGACCCTGAAGACTTCCTCAGATAATAATGAGGAGTGAATTCACTATTGATGCTAGTGGCTGACTAGCAAATGTTACCTTCTTCCTCCATCTTATTTGAGAATAGGCTCCAAATATATGCCTACATCCACAAAAAGTCTACAGTCTTCTCATAGGAGAAAATTTGGGCAGATATTTTGCAGGGTCAGGGTGCACAAACATTGCAGAGATGACTGTGAGTCATGGTTTCAGTTTGGGTTTTTCTCCATTCCTTATCCACAGCCAAACTGTGTTAGTGTTTCACTTTCTGTGGCCAACTTCACACACAAATTCTGCTTCTTCAAGCTAAGTTCAAGCAATTTTTACTTTGCTTTTGTTTGCAGGACTCAGATATTTATTGACAGAAGAAAGCTTGGAATATGAGAAATGTTTGTAGGTTTTTTTGTAGCCAAAGACAGGTGGCTGCTCCACCTTTATCCTTAGCAATGATATACTCAAGAGAAAAAAAAGAGAGCAATACATTCATGTATATTCAGAGCAAATTATTTGTTCTTATTGTAAATAACTGCTGCTGTGTTTAAAAAAGAAAATAAATTACAAGTTTACATTCAAAAAGATACACCAGACTCCTTTTTTCTTTCTTTTTTTAGGCACTATGTTTCAGACACTGTCTCTTTTGGATTCCACACTGCTGTAGCTTTATTTTTTCCACACATTTGTAGCTCTATGCAGGAGCCAGAGATATTCTGGAAGGAGTTGTAAAAACCTGAACTGCATTCTGAAAATACAGCATTGTAGAAAGTAGAAATGAGAAAGAAATGTCAGGTTACTGTCTCCCAGTAGAAATGAGAAAGTAAACTGACATTTCCATCTCCACCTCTTTCTAGTACAGTGTGCTGAGAGTAGCAGGAGAGAAGAAAAAATAACTTAGATTATACAACACAGTGTAAATCCTTGTTATCTGCATAACATGAAGATCTAGGGAGCTCCTTGAGATGAAGTGCATGTCAGAGGGTGTTGGATGCACTGCATGTGTGCATGGCACTTGCTTGTGTTCAACCATTTATTGTTAATTTGTCTGTTAATTTCCCCTTGCATTATTGTACTAATGTAAAAGCTTGTGAGATTGTGCTCTTGGCAACTTCTTGCTTCTGTAACTGAGGTTTCATTGATTTCTAGTTACATATGGTGCACTGGAATCCAAAACATGGTAATTTTGCTGGAGCTTTGAAACAACCTGATGGTGTGGCCGTCGTGGGCATTTTTCTGAAAGTGAGTGGCAAATATTTGGTATTTCTATTTCTCTGTGTGTTTTCATCTTCTCTGGTGCCAAGGAAAGGCAGTTCCATCATTTATCTCTGACTGGTTCCCTGCCATAAGTTGGGAATCCAAAGGAGTTTACTGAATGTGCTCCAAAAAGGGAGAATTAGTGGTAAAAGAAGTTAACTGAAATTTTAGCAGCTTCATAACAAAATTATACTGTACTCATATTTTATTTTTTAATAAACTTAACAGAAAGAAAGCAATTCTCAGCCTTTCCTCACCAGAGATGTTCCAGCCCCTCCAGCATCTTTGTAGCCTCCCTTGGACTCTCTCCAGAATTTCCCTGTCCCTCTTGAACTGGGGAGCCCAGAACTGGACCAACACTCTGGATGTGGTCTCACTAGAGCAGAGTAGAGGGGCAGGGGAACCTCCCTCGACCTGTAATAAATGTAATTAATTTTACCATTGTCCCTGGCTGAGCTAGAGCTGATATAATTTTAGTTCTGTTATACTGTGAGCCAGACAGTTTTTTCTTGTGGTTAAACTGAAGGTCAGCACCTGTCTAAATTCTCCCCTGTCACTGTGTCCTGCAATTATTCTGCCTCTGTCATTTGTTTTGGTCTATTTTAGGCTAAAGCTTTATCCTTTAAAACACAACTTACAAGGTAGAACATCATGTTCCTATTAATGTATTAGTTGCCATTTCTGATGTTCTTATAACACAGGTAATTTGGTGTCAGTCTGTGCTGGATGCCCTGAGACTATCCCTGCCTAGCTTTACAGATGGGAGGTACTGAATTCCTTTCAAATACCTTGGAATATGATGAAAAAAGACAGTCCTTGTGCTTTGCATTACAGGTTGGAAACACTCCCAAACCAGAAATTAAGAGAATTCTTGAAGAAATCGATAACATTAAAACCAAGGTACCAAAACTATGTTTTTGTGATCCAATGTAGTTGAAAAGCAGCAGAAACCAGCAGCTCAGATTCACTCTTTTGGGCATTATTCTGACACGTAGCAGTAGCAGCAGAGGTGATACCTTGGTCTGTGAAGCAGAATAAACACTTAACTCCTTGCTTCTGTAACTACTCTTGTTGTAGAGGGTTGACTTCTGGCAGAAAAAAAAAACCCAAAAGTTCTAATTTCCTACATACAAATATTCTCTGTAGTGATTCTAGCAGAAGCAACAGAAGAAAAGGAGAGAAAGCTAGATCCATATGCAAACAATGTCTGGCCACTGGTCTATTGCCTAAAAAGGGGACCAGTACCTGCAATGCCACAGCCTTTAACTTTTAGCCCAATTGACCCAAATTCAGTTTGTAATTTCTTTTAACTTCTTAGTAGAAGCTAAATGTCAGTTATTATTGATTGTGGGCCAAATGCTTGACAGGAAAAAAAGGAGATTGATCTCTGGCATGAATCTTACTATTTAGTTGCTTCCTTTATAATAACAGAGTTGGTGATGTCTTTTAAGATCTATTTCAGAGAATTCTGTTTTGTTTCTCCAAGGGGAAAGAAGCTCCTTTTCAGCACTTTGATCCTTCAATTCTTTTCCCCAAATCTCGGGACTACTGGACCTACCATGGCTCCTTCACTACCCCCCCCTGTGAGGAGTGCATCACCTGGATTCTCCTGAGGGAGCCAATTGAAGTCAGCTCAGAGCAGGTAAACTCCAGCAGTGTCTCAGTGTGGGGATCTCCAAGCCTTCTTGGGATCCTGAAAACCTCCATAAGCAGAAGTTCCTAAAAGCTGGCAGTGAGAAGGATCCAACTAGCTGGAATCTGCTAACCTGAATATTCATGCAAATAAAAGTACTAATTGAATTCTTACAGCTCAAGTGTGCATTTACATAGGAACAACAATAGGAAGCCAGTCTGGATAATGTGAGCTTCTTTCATTCTTGCATTAAAACTTTTGGGTGGTTATAGCATATTTTGCTTCAGTTGTCCAAGCCAGGATACAGACTTTTCACTGCCTGGGCTGTTTTCAGAACAGATTTGGTTTGCATTCTGATGATAGGGTAGCAATTAGCAAAGCAACACTGACTTTAAATTAATTGGGAGAAGAATTGTTAAGTGCTGAATTCATGATCCAACTCGATCCAGTTGGCACTTACTTCTCTGCCTTACAGAACAAACTGCAAACTTCTGCAGCCCTGGCACAGGCTGCCCAGGGAGGAGGTTGAGTCTCTACCAATCATTTCTACCAGCATCCTTGTCACGATAGAATTCCTTTGCTGCCTCTGGCTTTGTTCCAGGCAGCAAGCTCCACGCTGCTTGCAGGGGAATTCTCACGAACACTTTGTTTTCCCTCCTCACAGATGGCAAAGTTCCGGAGCCTTTCCAAGAATGCCGAGAACGAAGCTGTGAACCCCCTGGTCGACAACTGGCGCCCCCCTCAGCCTGTGAAGGGCAGGATAGTGAGAGCCTCGTTCAAGTGAAGTCTCAAATCTCACTCTGCCCACCCTGAGTGAGAAAATCCCTGCAGCCCAAAGTGTAGTTAGATTTTTGCTCTATCCTGTCTTTCCTCTGGATCCACAGCTGTGTTTCTCAGCTTGAAATTCTGAGTGCTAAAACTGAATCTGATTTTGAAAGCAGAAAAACCAAACCTGCATGCAAATACTAACCTTAATAAGGAAATGTGAGAGATGAGTCAGTCTTGACCACAGATGTCTCAGCATTTGGGATGCTGTCGTTTCTCTGCACTGTGGTCTCAGAAGAAAAATGGGCTCAGTTTCAATATTTCAGATTAATTTCAAAGGGAATGTTCAGGAAAACAAATAGCAGTGGGTCAACAACACCTGAGCATGATAGACATGATGCCTGCTCCTGTAGCATCTCCAGTAGTGATCTTCCTCAGAGATGCCACCTCCAACATGAACTTCCAAAGAGTAAGTTTCTCTTTGACCCACCAGATTTTTCCTTTCCTCTCTTGTTAACTATCCAAGACCAGATTGGTATTCTGGGGATACAAACAGGTATGAAAAGGGAGGTACTTTCCTGTCATTGCAGCCATGTCCTGCTGCTGCCCATGGATCTTCCTTCTCTCACTGCTGCTGTTACTTCTCCCATCCAGCTGCGGAGTGCTGCTGGTATCATGTAGCCTTCTATTTATTCTGGCAGCTTTAGTATTGCTGAGGAAGAAGTGCCTTTCTTCTGCTGTTCTGACTGTGTCACCTCCCAGGAGGATGGACTTGTGATGTTATTGCTGCTTTTTGGTTTCTGACACCTTCACCTGCACTTTCACCTACCAGGGATATGGTTGCATATGGAGAGGGTCTTTGTGCATAACTCCCATGTGTCATTTGTCTTACCCACAACCAAAATCCAGGTTTTGATGGTTCCATCAAGGTTGATCCCCCATGCAGGCTGTGTGAGCAAAGCTCTGCTGTGTTCTCTTCATCTTTGGGGTGCTTCTTCAGGGGTGTACATCCAGCAGACAAGGTGGTGAAAAGTGCTGTGTTAATCCTCCTGCCACTGAAGCTTTTCTGGATTGAGTGCACTGCTCTAACTCATCAGTGAGTGGCAGGAGGGCATTCTACTGGAGACACTGCCACAGACATGTCCACAGCAACATTTATGTCCAAGTCTGAAGACAGCAGGGTTGCAAATGGTTAGAACAGGCATTTTCCACTTCACCTTTTGTCTGGACTTCCTCCAACTGGATAAATCCTGCTGCTAGTGCCAGCACTGAGAATTCAGGAATGAAACTGAAGGCAGAGTTTGATCCTTTGAATTAATTTAGAAATGTTCAAAGAATTGCTGAATTCCCATTGAGAATATTTCAGTTTATTAGAAGTGTATTTTGCTTAGTAGAAAGCAGTTTCATTTAAACAAGTTGATGGCAGCAGAAACCAAAGTATTGATTTAATCCTGTTTACAAATGTTTTGGCACTAGATTCATCCCATCAGGAGATCAGCTTTTGATACTGTGAGTGCAGCATTTGAAATGGTTTTGATTTTAAGAGTCTCTTGGGTCCTCTCTAAACTCCTGACACTGCACATCTTCTCAACACTTCAAAAGGTTTCTACAGAAAGCTCACAAGCATTTTTTTTCTCCTGTACCATGTCTTCCATGTACAATTTCTTCTCGTATCCATGAGAAAATGTTGACAACAAATAACTGAGACAAGGCTTTGAATCTTTTTACTTACAAGCCACTGAACTGTGATGTTTTACTTGTTACTTGGGCACTACAACAAGATGAGTTGCCTGCACTTGAAGTAACAGTGTTTGTGTCTTCAGAGAACCAATAAATCAACTTACATAAAAAATAAATGAATAAATATTTCTGGTTTTATTTCTAATGCTGAGTTATGATTAGATGATTCTAAATAGCAAGAACTTATGAGAAAACCCTGCTACTCTTTTTCTCTTCTTTTTCTTTCTTTTTCAAGAGCAAAATACTTGCAAGACTGTGTAGGATCCACTTAATCTTATATCTGACAAATGCCAGATTTTTTAATCAATTAATGCAACAGGAGATGATGTGCTATGCAATTATAGTTTGGATTTCAGTGGACAAGTGTGCTTGTCTTTGAAATTAATCTGATGAGAACTAAGGCAGAAGTTGTTTCCCAGCAAAGTGGTGGCCACTGGCACAGGGTGCCCAGGGAGGTGGTGGAGGCCCCATCCCTGGAGACATCCCAGGTTGGGCTGAGGAGGCGCTGAGCACCCTGCTCTAGCTGAGATGGCCCTGCTCTCAGCAGTCGTTGGGCTGGATGACCTTTGGAGCTCCCTTCCAACCCGAGGCATTCTGTGAGTCTGTGTAATGTTCATTTTCCAGAGCCCACACGGTGGAGCCAGTTCCCAACATTCCCATTCCTGTCGCCACTTGCAGCTGCCACTGACACTGCAGATTCCTCCAGTCCAGCAGAAAGAACGACACAAGCATTGAAACAAATGCAGTTTGTCAGAGTTCTTCTGGAGCTATAAGGTCCTGTGTTTAGGATTTTATCTTTTGCTTACATGTTTTTTCATACCAAGTCTAGGAATTTCAGTGCTTTTACTTCCATAGGCTGAGAAAAGTCCAAATAAAAATAAGAGGAGCTACAGATTAAAATCTCCTACTGATACACACCAAACTGGTTGCTGATTGAAGTGATTATGAGAGCAGGATGGCAGGGCACACTGCCCTTCAGCTTATATAGTCCTCTTCTATACCAAGATATCTCACCCATCCTTCATGGTTCTGATCATTTCTGCCCTGCATTAAAAAACAAAGACATTTTAATTACATTTTACTTCTTTCAGACAACCATGATTTATGGGTTTTTTTACTTAACACTGCAAGCTGCCAGCCATTAAACCCTAATTGAACAGCTCCCCCAGTGTTGTGGATGGTCTGTGTCATAAATCTGTGTTGGAGAAAGATTCTAATCAAGGAATCATTTTTCTTGTTAGACATCATTGAGCAATGGATGGCATCAGTGTCTGCAACCTAAATTTATAGCTAAACAAATGCTGCTCTGGCCCTAAAATAAACAGCTGAATGTTGATTTGTTGCCCAACAGTGGGTAAGACCTGTCATTGAAACACTGATTTCATTGTCTCTGGCTGGAAAGGTTGGGGAGGCAAGTCCAGAATAATGTTTTCTCATGTCTTTGAGCACTTTGCTGTGACTTCCACCACTGGAAAATCCTGAAAAAGACATGGGGTCAGTGTGGATATGGGGCTTGTCTTCTGCCTTGAAAGTAGTAGGTGTGATAGGATTTAGACTAAAGACAATATGGTGCAGTATTAATTAACAGGGAAAATAATCACATTTTTATGCTGGTGTCCATGGTCAGGTTATTTCAATGCCTCTGTAAGAAGCCTCACAATGTATTTGGAACATTCCCAACCAGAATTCCTTTATAGAATCCTAGAATGGTCA
>VYZU01048177.1:0-20846 GCA_013401355.1 Ceyx cyanopectus | reverse complement strand
TTTTTTTCCAGAAGAAATACTTAGTGTTTGTTATAAAAAGTATTCAGTGAAACCAAATCCACTATAATCCTTTCAAATTTCATTGTCGACTCACTTTACTTCTTCCTCCATATGAGTCTAATATGCATTTGTCTGGCTATAACTTCCATTTTTTAAAATCTTTTTACATTTGTCTATTATGTTGAAGAAAACATTAGATTCAACATTTATTTCCTAACAACCTTCTTTTTATGAAATTCAATCTCTAGCATTGTCTTTCATGGTAAAGGTGCATTTTATCGTTTTATTTTATTGCTGTTGTCTGTGAAAAATCTCCAATTTTTCCATGTAGTCAGGAAGGGAAGCTACCACAGCTAGTCAAAACACATAGCTGTGGTGGAGACCTGAGGAAAAGGAGGAAAATCACCAGGTTTTACATTTATATTATGTAATTTGTCACCTTCAAATTACTTTTTGTCCTTGTCTGGTTTTCAAATATAAAAAGCCTTTATTTCACTTTATTATTTTTCAGACTTTTCATGCTGTTCAGTCCTACATTCTGACCTTATATTTTCTGTATCCAATTAGATGTTGTCTGTACATTTTTCCAATGAAATCAGTATTAATCCATGTATTATCCATATATCAGATCAAGAGAAGTGATTCTGTCCCTCTGCTCTGGTGAGACCTCACCTGGAGTATTGCATCCAGTTCTGGAACCCGAAGCACAGGAAAGACATGGATGGAGCGGGTCCAGAGGAGGGCCACAAAGATGATCAGGGGGCTGAAACAGCTCTGCTATGAGGACAGGCTGAAGGACCTGGAGTTGTTCAGCCTGGAGAAGAGAAGGCTCCGGGGAGACCTTAGAGCCACTTTCCAGTACTTGAAGGGGGGGCTACAGGAAGGCTGGAGAGGGGCTGTTTCCAAGGGTCCCTACTGAAAGGACATGGGGTAATGGGTTTAAGTTAGAGAAGACTAAAATTAGATTGGATATCAGGAAGAAGTTCTTGACCTTGAGGGTGGTGAATCAGTGGAACAGGCTCCCTAGGGAGGTAGTTGAGGCCCCATCCCTGGAGATATTCCAGGTGAGGTTGGACAAGGCTCTGAGCAGCCTGGTCTAGTTGAGGGTGTCGCTGCTCACTGCAGGGGGGCTGCACTAGATGACCTTTGGATGTCCCTTCCGGCCCTAAACATTCTATAATTCTATGATTCTATTGTCTTTATCAACCATTTCTGGGTTTTGATATGTAAACTCCATTTAAAAGAACAAAACCAAAAACAACGCAACTTTTTTGCTTTTGTTGTCATAGATTACTAATAAAAATATGAAGAAATATAGCCAAGACTAAATAGAAAATAACTAAAATACAAATAGAAATAGAAATAACTAACTAGATTTATACTAGGCTAATTATCTACATTTCTCTTCTTAAGGTACTATCATAGGTCGTAAATGAAAACATGACAAAATATTACTTATATTGTTATAAAAGTATCAGGAAGACATTTCCAGACTGATACCATTCCAGGCTAAGACTGTGAATATTGTGGCTTCATAAGCTGTATTTTGATAGAGAATTGAAGCTCATCATGTCATGTAGGTATTGTATTTAATGGTCTGAGGTATTGTTAAGTTTCATGTTCTCCAAAATGCAAAAGCTCCTGGCAGACAAATCTGTTTTTAAGTCTTCAGAGCAGTTAATTTCTTCAGCTGTTTTTTCACCTATGACAAGCAGTAAGCTGCAAATACAGCATTTCTCAGTGGAAAATAAATATTTTACAGACTAGATCTGGATCTTTTCATCCAGGTTAGACAGGTTATAGTAAATCTGGTTCATGGCAAAGACAGTGAAGAAGCTGTGAAGATTCTCAGTCATGTTCTCATTAAATTCAATACAGTAATTAGGAATTTGGCTTGTTTTGGTATTGGGCAGGGCTATCTTGTTTGCCTTTAAAAGAGCTTAATAGAAAAGACTTTGCAAACACACGTATGAATTCTGTATTGCATACTTACATTTTATGTGAAATTATGGATTGATTTATTTATTTATAATTAGTTTTTCACTTATTTTGATGGCAAAACTTTCAGTGATGAAGGTATGAATATATTCCCACAGTTTCAGTTTTCTTTTAAATCTATCACAGCACCTTGCTTAGTATCCACATTACTACTGTTTGTGCTCCAGCATTACAATTTAAATGGAGCCAAAGCTGAACTAATGACAGATGTTAGCTCTGCCGGAGGGGAAAACGAAAGTTATTCTGAATGAACAGCATGAGAAGAAACCAAATCTTTTAAAATACAATATAATTTTGAGCAGATAAAGCTAAGTAATACCTTTGGAATAGCCTCCATTCGGTCATTCATTCATCAATTTAACGGAAAAAAGTACCATATATGACCTCATGAGCTACCTATCCATCCTCTTTCCTACAACAGCTGGGGTCGAGTTTGCTGCCAAGTGGTCCATCTGAGATGGAGTTATGATGTCTCCTTGCACCATTCTGTCTTTCAGACCCAAAGAAGTGGACTGATTAGTAGCATTTATAAAAATGTCTATGTGCAAATACAAGTGCAATAACATTTCAGTTTATTTATGTGACTGACAGCAAACAGATATTGTCAGGCTGAGTGTTCATGCTGGTACTATGTAGTTGATGCTTGTTCATTGCCAGGTTTGTGTCAGCCAATTAATTTCTTCCACACATTTCAATTTTCTGTTTCTCAAAAGCTTTCATGTATAACAAAGAGAGTTTTCTTATGTCACTGAAATAAAACACAGAAAATAAACTGTCACACTTGTGCTGAGTGGACTTTTCAGTCATGTTTATGTGTGAGATATATATTTAAACAATCATGTATAACTCTAAGGACCAAATTTAAAAGACCGCAACTGCTTTAAAATGGTTGGTAGTAACAACAGATGATGCATATATATAGAAAAATTCACAGCAAAAGAATTTTATCTGACAAAGCAAACCCACCATGGTTACTGTGATCTCATCCCTCCACCAGAAATACATGCCCTGTTGGAAGAAAATAACAGTGGTTTAGTGGTACACAGCAATATGTCACAATTCTGTGCAAAAAATAATGGAAGTATTAAATCGAATAATACTGCAATGGAAATTTTAATGAAACAAATTGGAATCTGACAAGGAAAATAAAAAATAACATCTTTGCTCTAAAAAAAAAAATCAACAAGTTCTCAGCATTTTAATATTTAAGGAGAAAATAATAATAATGTCAGTTTGTTATCATAAGGTCTCAAAGGATAAGAATGAGTGGTTCTGTTAAGTTCAACGCATTTGAAATCATGCATGTGTCCAAATGATTTGCGCCATTAGGTCTACAGGCCCAGATCACTGAATCTTAAGTGAAGCAGGACAGGACTTCCACTGCTGATGGCAATTTATGTGTCATGTAGAAATCTCATTTGCTGTTGGACTCCAGTAGTTAGACTGAAGGTAGAGTGTCTGTTTCTTTGTTGCAAAAAAAATTAGTTTTCTTTCAAAATAGCTAGTTGTTGCAGGATTTGTAGATTTTTAATCTGTAGGTTTTTTTTCTGATAATTGTGGCTGTTGTCAAAACACTAGTTCAGTTCAAATGGGGTAATCATCTGCAGTTCTCCCCAACACTTGGAACAACTCTTTGTTAATTATGTCTACAACCTTTCCTCACTAAACCTGCAGGCCAATTTCTCTAAAAATTGATGACATAGTACTTTCCAGAGATTCTTCTTGTATACACTGATCTTTTTATAAAGAGTGCATCCTCCAGGTGTTACTATCAGTGTGACAGGACAAGGGGCAATGGCTTCAAGTTGCACCAAGGGAAATTTAGGCTAGATATTAGGAATAATTTCTTTACAGAGAGGGTGGTTAGGCATTGGAATGGGCTGCCCAGGGAGGTGGTTGAGTCCCCATCCCTGGAGGTGTTTAAAAACTGCGTAGATGTGGTGCTGGGGGACATGGTTTAGGGACCCTGGCAGTGCAGGATGAACAGTTGGATTCGATGATCTTGAACGTCTCTTCAAACCAAACTATTCTATGATACTATGATTCTATCATGATACTTGGTGCAGAAGAAAATAATATTCAATACTGAATATATTTTTCTCAGTATTTAATTTCCTTTAAGGACTCAGATCCTAAGTGTAAAAATTCTTTACTTCAAGTAGCTATGGCAACATGCGGAAATCCAAACTTTCTTCAATTATTTAATTGTCTCTTATTTAGCATTTGTTTCTTTCCTGAACTTTTTAATTACGAGATTCACTTGCTGTAAAAAATTGTAATCCAATTAGCACAGTCTGGAGCCTTTCTGTAGTTTTCAGTGTTTACCTTATTTTTTTTAATTTAGATAAAAACTTTATTTTAAATTGAAGTTTCTTTTTTTTTTCCATCCCCTCACAATAACACATTTTGAAGACTTCAAAAACTAGTGACATTTAAAAGTTCTTAAGAAAGTAAAACCAATTCCTCTTTCTCCTATAAGAAATAAGCCCAATAACAAAATTAACACAGTTAATTATGTTATTATGTTATGAGGAAGTGAGAAATTACCTGAAATTGCAATGTTTAAATAACAGATGACCTTCCAAACTGTGTAGAAGTCAATATTTTCTTTTAAAGAGCATTATGTTGTTATTAAAATACATGTTTTTAAATGTCACAGTTAAAGACAACTCCTCTCCTTCTGCTGTTCACTTGACACCCTGATGCATGTGTAAAGATAGAAAACAATACGTAATGAAAGAGGTAGTTCTGAGACACCAAGAGAAATCTTGGTTTTTGTATTGCACCACTATTCGAGCCTTCAAAGATGATAAATTTAAAGAAATGACAGAATATTAAAATAATTAACAAATTAAATTGTCCAGCAATATTTATTAGGAAAAGAATTATTTCTCTTGAAAACAAAAAGTGTGTGAAAAATTCATAGCCTTGAAGACTTGAAAATTACCAGGTGGAAAACATGTTTTATCATATTTTTTATAGCTTTTCCAATTACTGTTCCTACTTTATGGCTAGAATGCTTTGTATTTTCTATATGATGGCTATCAGAGAGCAAGGAATTTGACATTCTTATTTATATAAAGCCAGAAAGTTTCTATATGTTTTCATTGCCCATAGCTGATGTTTTATAACACCAACAAGCAAGTTAGCTACTGGAAACAGGAAAATTATTTGTTCCTTCTTGGGTTTGCTTGATCATTGCTACAAACAAATGTAGCCTCTGGGTATCTGTAGGGTAGTCTTACCTCTTTAATATAACCACATTGGACTCCTTGGATTCTCTAGGTTTAGCTTTCAGAACTAGAGTTGATTTCAGAACCAACCAGGTTTGACAGCTGTCATCCTATAGTATGGCTTTGGTGTGACTTTGCCTAAGAAACAGTACTCAGACATCACTCAGGTTGTTCAGCTCACTCTATGTGCCTGTGTGACAGACAAATATATCTGTAGGAAAGATGCTGTGGCTCTTGCCCCTAAAGATTCTCTTAGCTGTGTTTCTTAGCTTAGTTTCAGCTCACAGCAATGTATACCTGAAGCAGGATCTGTCTGCAAAGTGAATTTACCTGGAAAAATTTAATAGAGTTGTGATGACCACTCTTTGTGAACTTGACACTGGAAAGATTAACAGTATAATTCTTAGACATCATTACTGACAGGAACATGATTTTAGGCAAATTAAAGTGAAGTCCCTAGTGTTTAAGGTTCCAGGAAGCACAGATGTGCAGAGAGTATTTCTTGCACTGGGGCAGCTTAAATGTCTCAATTATGCTTGTCTTTCTATTACAGCAACTCTCTGACAAATGTAATTCCCGGACATTTGCCCACACTTATGAGGACAACTTTATCTTGGCAGCTAGAAAACATCTGAAATGTCCATTTTGACAAACTGAGTATAGATAGTTTCTAATGGGGTGCAATACTCATTTCACAAGGGGAAAAAAAATCTTGAGAGGTTTGATGTGACTTTTTGTAATTAGAATTAATAATGAGAGAAGAGAAATACAAAGTGTTTCTTATTCTATAATATTATAAATCGTTTGCAAGTATTTTACTTGATATGGGAACAATACCTGGAATGTTTCACAAAATTACCAGTGAAGAGCAAAAGCACAGTTAATCACATAAGTAAATAATATGCTTTCCTCACTTCCTTTCAACAAGCATTTTATTCTCAGTCATTTTTCTTTTCCTTAGTTGTTCATATTTGCTAGCACATCTAATAGCTTCTACTCACTTTTCTGTCTGCTGAGTCTTCCTTTCACTTTGCATGATAGGGTCTACTTTTAAACTGAAATTGAAACAGACCAAATCTACCAGTTACATATTTGCACCTACTTATCTCAGGTTTTAATTTGATACAAACAGTAAATATATTAACTAAATGTACATTATTTAACATTAACTAAAAATCAGAATAAATTCCATGTATTAATTTTGATGTATCCATCTGTAATTCCAGTTGCGACTTGCACCGAGTAGTGTTAAATTCTNTTTTCCATCCCCTCACAATAACACATTTTGAAGACTTCAAAAACTAGTGACATTTAAAAGTTCTTAAGAAAGTAAAACCAATTCCTCTTTCTCCTATAAGAAATAAGCCCAATAACAAAATTAACACAGTTAATTATGTTATTATGTTATGAGGAAGTGAGAAATTACCTGAAATTGCAATGTTTAAATAACAGATGACCTTCCAAACTGTGTAGAAGTCAATATTTTCTTTTAAAGAGCATTATGTTGTTATTAAAATACATGTTTTTAAATGTCACAGTTAAAGACAACTCCTCTCCTTCTGCTGTTCACTTGACACCCTGATGCATGTGTAAAGATAGAAAACAATACGTAATGAAAGAGGTAGTTCTGAGACACCAAGAGAAATCTTGGTTTTTGTATTGCACCACTATTCGAGCCTTCAAAGATGATAAATTTAAAGAAATGACAGAATATTAAAATAATTAACAAAATAAATTGTCCAGCAATATTTATTAGGAAAAGAATTATTTCTCTTGAAAACAAAAAGTGTGTGAAAAATTCATAGCCTTGAAGACTTGAAAATTACCAGGTGGAAAACATGTTTTATCATATTTTTTATAGCTTTTCCAATTACTGTTCCTACTTTATGGCTAGAATGCTTTGTATTTTCTATATGATGGCTATCAGAGAGCAAGGAATTTGACATTCTTATTTATATAAAGCCAGAAAGTTTCTATATGTTTTCATTGCCCATAGCTGATGTTTTATAACACCAACAAGCAAGTTAGCTACTGGAAACAGGAAAATTATTTGTTCCTTCTTGGGTTTGCTTGATCATTGCTACAAACAAATGTAGCCTCTGGGCATCTGTAGGGTAGTCTTACCTCTTTAATATAACCACATTGGACTCCTTGGATTCTCTAGGTTTAGCTTTCAGAACTAGAGTTGATTTCAGAACCAACCAGGTTTGACAGCTGTCATCCTATAGTATGGCTTTGGTGTGACTTTGCCTAAGAAACAGTACTCAGACATCACTCAGGTTGTTCAGCTCACTCTATGTGCCTGTGTGACAGACAAATATATCTGTAGGAAAGATGCTGTGGCTCTTGCCCCTAAAGATTCTCTTAGCTGTGTTTCTTAGCTTAGTTTCAGCTCACAGCAATGTATACCTGAAGCAGGATCTGTCTGCAAAGTGAATTTACCTGGAAAAATTTAATAGAGTTGTGATGACCACTCTTTGTGAACTTGACACTGGAAAGATTAACAGTATAATTCTTAGACATCATTACTGACAGGAACATGATTTTAGGCAAATTAAAGTGAAGTCCCTAGTGTTTAAGGTTCCAGGAAGCACAGATGTGCAGAGAGTATTTCTTGCACTGGGGCAGCTTAAATGTCTCAATTATGCTTGTCTTTCTATTACAGCAACTCTCTGACAAATGTAATTCCCGGACATTTGCCCACACTTATGAGGACAACTTTATCTTGGCAGCTAGAAAACATCTGAAATGTCCATTTTGACAAACTGAGTATAGATAGTTTCTAATGGGGTGCAATACTCATTTCACAAGGGGAAAAAAAATCTTGAGAGGTTTGATGTGACTTTTTGTAATTAGAATTAATAATGAGAGAAGAGAAATACAAAGTGTTTCTTATTCTATAATATTATAAATCGTTTGCAAGTATTTTACTTGATATGGGAACAATACCTGGAATGTTTCACAAAATTACCAGTGAAGAGCAAAAGCACAGTTAATCACATAAGTAAATAATATGCTTTCCTCACTTCCTTTCAACAAGCATTTTATTCTCAGTCATTTTTCTTTTCCTTAGTTGTTCATATTTGCTAGCACATCTAATAGCTTCTACTCACTTTTCTGTCTGCTGAGTCTTCCTTTCACTTTGCATGATAGGGTCTACTTTTAAACTGAAATTGAAACAGACCAAATCTACCAGTTACATATTTGCACCTACTTATCTCAGGTTTTAATTTGATACAAACAGTAAATATATTAACTAAATGTACATTATTTAACATTAACTAAAAATCAGAATAAATTCCATGTATTAATTTTGATGTATCCATCTGTAATTCCAGTTGCGACTTGCACCGAGTAGTGTTAAATTCTTGATTAATTCAGATATTTAGATGTGTCTTTATGAGTAGTTCCACCACGGTAAGCACAACTAATGTCTGTTTTTAAGCCCTGCCTTTAAAAAAGAAAAGAGTGCTACACTTCTATTGCATTTTTTTAAAAAAGTGCTCAGAACTGAAAGGAATGATAGATATTAATATATTCAAGATAAAGTAGTCCTGCAAGATGTCTCCATTCCACTTTTCTCAGTTTTGAATGTCGCTTTTACTATACATATATGACTTAACATGTTTAATTATACAAGATGTTTTCAACTCAGTGAATAAATTTTAGGTGTATGTGCTAATGAGAGATAATGACACATCAGTTATGAGAATATAAACAAGCATACCATCTTAGCAAAAAATCTATATATTTTTGCAAAATGCTGTCCAAAGAACAATTTCTTTTACACTGTTCTTGCATACATACATTATTTAATTTGGCTTTTAAAATGCATATGGTTTATTACAGAGCTAGAAGAGAACCAAATTTCCTCTTTCTGTGGAACTATATTGAACTTAGTTGGAGTTTCCTTCAAAAAAAGTGAATAGAGAGAAGGGCAGGAAAAAGTAACACTGCTATTTCCTTTGGAACAAAAGTATTTTAAAACATAGATAATTAAAATGTTTTATTTCATTAGAGAGAAGAAGTGAATGTTTATGCTGATATTCAAAAATTTATAATATAGACTTGAGAAGACTCAGTATGGATGTTAGAAAATAATTTTCCTGAAAACATCAACACATAATTTTTCAATATGACTTTTAGTATAATATATTTGCAATATGCCATGTATCTCATCCCTCTGGAAATCATGAAAAAATTATATGCTTCTACCTTTGTTACAATATCTTGATCTGTTCCTAACTTAAAAAAAATTGCTACAGTGTTTTAAAGAAATTTAAAAATTATATTACTTTCCCCTCCCAAAAAGCAAAGGCAAAGCAGTTTTACCAGGCAGCATTTTATTTTTGGGGATCTATATGAATAGTCTGATTTGCACAAGTACTGCACAGTCAGCATTATCTATCTGTGGGAATTGGGTACTTGATGCTGTTTAGAAACCACAAGAGGATCCATTGAAAAGTAATACTTAAAAGGAAGAAAACACAGGATATTTCTAAGTGAACATCATGCCCTTCTGATAAGCTTACCTGTAAATTTGGCATAGAATCATAGAATTATAGAATGTTTAGGGCCGGAAGGGACATCCAAAGGTCATCTAGTCCAGCCCCCCTGCAGTGAGCAGGGACACCCTCAACTAGATCAGGCTGCTCAGAGCCTTGTAAAACCACACCTGGAATATCTCCAGTGATGGGACCTCAACCACCTCCCTGGGGAGTCTATTCCACTGATCCACCACCCTCAAGGGCAAGAACTTCTTCCTGATAGCCAGTCTAAATCTCCTCTTCTCTAATTTAAACTCATTACCCTTGTCCTTTCAGTAGGGACCCTTGGAAACAGCCCCTCTCCAGCCTTCCTGTAGCCCACCCTTCAGGTACTGGAAGGTGGCTCTAAGGTCTCCCCGGAGCCTTCTCTTCTCCAGGCTGAACAACTCCAGGTCCTTCAGCCTGTCCTCATAGCAGAGCTGTTTCAGCCCCCTGATCATCTTTGTGGCCCTCCTCTGGACCCTCTCCATCAGTTCCATGTCTTTCCTGTGTTGAGGGCTCTATAACTGGTTGCAATACTCCAGGTGAGGTCTCACTAGAGTAGAGTAGAGGAGCAGAATCACCTCTGTCGATCTGCTGGCCACACTTCTCTTGATGCAGCCCAGGATACAATTGGTCTTCTTGGCTGCAATTGCACACTGTTGACTCATGTCCAGCTTCTCATCCACCAAAACCCCCAAGTCCTTTTCTGCAGAGCTGCTTTACAGCACCTTGTCTTCCAGCCAGGATTGATAATGAGGGTTGTTCTGACCCAGGTGCAGGAAGGCAGCAAACCTCCCTTTGAGAAGGATCTGCCTGACATATTGGTCCTTCCGTTCCTCCTAGAAGTGAATCCCTCACAACTAACACTCTCCTTTTATTCTTTGTTGCACTAGTCCCAATTCTCAGGGTTGTCTGACAGACCCTGGGCAACTGAGCAGATGGACTATCCTCTCTATTCTCCTCCGCCCAATCCTCAATTATTAGTGCCTCGTATCTGTTGTACATGGGCATCTGATAAGACTGAGATGATTAGGAGGGGGCTCTCCCAGTTATCTGGGGAAGGACCTGCTTCCACTCACCTCCATCTCCTAGGTCTCCTCCTTTATCTATTTTTTTCTGGGTAGCAAGACGTAATTGAATCATCAATTTGGTGTGCAGCACTCACTAGCACTCACTTGCTGCCCTTCCTTCTGGGATGGCTCCACCAGTCTATCTCCCTTTAACAATCCCATATAGCCCTTAGTCTTTTAATTTCATCCTTCTGCTCAGCCACCATGCTGAGCAGATCACTCACCTGTTCACATCTGACACAGGTGTCATCTTCAACACCCTCCATTACAAGAGCCAGGCTCCTGAATTCTCCACAGACAGGGGTCTGGACACCCACATGCTTGTGTGGGCCCTCAGTTTGGGTCCTCACGGTTTTCCTAGCCACAGTCTTTGACTGGGTTGCAACCATGGCTAGACCTTTGGAAGAAGCTGAGTTCACAGGGTAAGGGCACACACCCGGGTGACTCACCCGGCTTCTTGCTTGAACTTGTCAGGGATCTCTGATCCCTGCACTCCTGAGGCATTTAAATTGCCTTTAGAGAGCGTGGCTCCACCCCCGCCTGTGTCCGCCTCCCTCACAAAAAATGCTGGAATCCAGAAGCCACGAGGCTGCAGGTCCCTGAAGGGTCCCTGTTGCAGAGAGCTGACCTGAACAGCAAAAATGTTGCCGATTGTCTGGTCTGTCACTGGCAACAATCAGCTGTAATGAATTTCTTGAGTGTTTTGAGCAAATATCGGCTCTGCTGTGCTGCATAACACTTTTCTCCATTTGCCATCAAAAAAGATTCAATAAAAGGCATATGTATTAATTTAAATAGCGTTAATTTGAACATATGAATTTTAAAGAGAGCATGATTTTATTTACAAATTATTAGTCAAAATACTATTATTTTATGCCATTCTGATTGAAGACTGTGTTATATCTCTATAAATTTGAAATATATGCTGAAATCTCCAAATGTTTATATTTTAAACAATCAAACTGCTTTCCCTGTGTTTCTCTGTAAAGAAATAAATCTTTCCAGTGTTGGAAAAAGGGGTTGCAATACCTTCTAATTATTCTTTTTATGGAGCATCTTTTACAGGCAGATGGAAAAATGCCATGAATTTAGCGTGTTTATCCTTCATGTCAAATAACTGATACTGAAATACCATTCAATTCAGCAGCTTACCTATGAGCCTCTTCCCATGCTTTGATTGAAGTGTTTCACCCTTAAAAACATCTGGGTAGAAAACCTTTCTAAAGAACAAATGATGATGCTGTATGAAGATCTGTGTGGCATGACTGAGATCAGTGAGACATTCAAAAGTTTATGTCCCAACACCAGGTTCTTTCAGTATAGGTGTGTGAAGAGCATTCAAAGTCTGTCATATAGATATTGGGGTAGCTGTTGAAATTGTCTGTCTATAACCAGAAAAAAATCTAAGATCAGTGACTAGATTCTGGCCCAGTAGTCAACAACATGAAGAGCAAGTCCAGAGTAGTGGAATGCAAAGTTTATCTACTTTCTTCGAAGATTCACTCTTTCAGATTGTGCCTTCATCCTATGGCATTTGCATTGCTGATTCCCACCCTGCTTCTCAGAGGATGTGAAAATACGTAGCTGCTCATCTTTTTGTTCAGATTTATAGATTACTTTGATTTCAAAAGAAATCTCATTATGCTGCATATCAGAGAGGGAAATTAACCAAAGTGGTACAATAAGATGNATCTAAGGCAAAACTAATACGATGACTATTGGACTGCAGAATAAAAACTATTGGTTATTAAAGAAACTTGATGCTTGAAAGGGGATGGATGATGTAATTGTTATTATTACCAGAAAGCATGGCTTGATGTGTCTGGCTTTTCCAAAACCCAAATGTCCTGAGTACATGTCAGCTAGAGCTCAGTAATAATCCAACAAATCTTCTGAGTCTGTTTGTAGTGTNTTTTTTTTTTTTAATAGTTTAATGCAGAGAACATTGCTGTAATGTATCTGTTGTGACTAAGGAAGTCTGTAGTAAAACTAGGCAACAGAGTCATAAATTTGTTTTACAGTTTCTACAGTAATAGATACACACGTCTATCAATGACAACAGATTTTAAAGTAAAGAATTATATTAAAGTTTTAACTTTACAGAACATCAATGCTCAAAAAGCTCATAAACTTTATTTCACAAATTAAATATTTTTTTTTATTTATCTATTCTCCCCTTCTTAAATTAAACTGACCTAAATGTAGTCTTAAATAGGATTTTATAGTTACTAATTAACCATTATTTTCTGAATATTTTGAAAGTATGCATGTTGGGTTCTGCAATTTTTTTTTTGAGCAAGGATTGCAAAATTTTAACAATATAACCCATTTTTAATAGTCATTCCTTACATGTGATTGAACTCAGTTTTGGTTGTGATTATTATTTGGTGAAGAATTTTTTAGCCTAAAATGTATCACAGATGTCAAAATATATTGTCATACCTTGAAAAATGAAGACATAGAATGCATCATGGGTTAACACTGTCTATCTGAAAAGAACACATATACCTTATTAAACTGATAGTAAGGGATATCAATTAGGAAAACATCTCCTCACTTTCACACAGCATTAAATATTAAATATTTTTTGAAAGCAAGCCCACTGAGGGACATAGTTGTAAGGAGAGACTATTTAACATTATCGAACTTTTAGCTGTTGAGTGACACTTGGAATTTCTCTATCCTTGCCAGACCAAAGTATGCTGGTTCATATATTGTGTATTTCAAGAATACAATGGATATTTCTGCTATTTGTTTTTAAATTATATTTCATTTTTATATAGCCCTGAATACAAAGATGGGTATAAATCTACAGAAAGTGACAGAAAATATATCAGACTTAATAAAATTAATGTCTGTGTTGCTATTACAGCTGTATATCTAAGGCAAAACTAATACGATGACTATTGGACTGCAGAATAAAAACTATTGGTTATTAAAGAAACTTGATGCTTGAAAGGGGATGGATGATGTAATTGTTATTATTACCAGAAAGCATGGCTTGATGTGTCTGGCTTTTCCAAAACCCAAATGTCCTGAGTACATGTCAGCTAGAGCTCAGTAATAATCCAACAAATCTTCTGAGTCTGTTTGTAGTGTTAAATATATTTTCTCTTAGATACATTGCCACAAGTTTAGTATGAGTTTATGAATAATCCTTATTATTATAATTGAATTTTACTACACTAAGGACCATTTGAGTGAAAAAAAATTACCAGCAGGAATTTCTACATATGTGAAAACATTGTTAGACAATTTTAAAGAAAAATAAAAGTGAATGTTGTATTTGAAACTGGAACTTGCTGATTCTGAAACCTGCAAACTACACTCAGGGAATCTCCGCTTTGTCACAGTTCAGAGTCAGGGTGGCCTAAGTCACCTTTAACAGACGTTCTCTGTTAACTGGAATAAGGGAGAGACACTTGATTATTAGAAAAGGAAACTAGAACAGTTTCAATGTAAATAATAATGGAATATATACAAATATGTACAAAACCAGAATTGAACCCAGACTCTCTGATGGTAAATAACGTCAATGTCACCACTGATGCTGTGGATCAGGCACCAGGAGAGTCCCAGACTGGGCCCCACAGTAGATGGGAGCTGTGTTCAGGAGCTGGATTCTGATACTAGATTCAGAAACACACTGACTGGATCGAAGACATGGTGGTCTAGTGGTTAGGGTTTGGCGCTCTCACTGCCACGGCCCAGGTTCGATTCCCGGTCAGGGAAGATACTTTGTGACTTGGTCTAGGTGATCCTGCTCTGGCAGGGGCATTGGACTAGATGATCTTCTAGGTCCCTTCCAACCCCTAACATTCTGTGATTCTGTGAAAGGCAGAATGGACAGAGTCCTCCTTGGATGCTCTGAGGAAGGAACCAGAAGAGAACTCAAGCCAAGGCTGGCAAAATGGTCCAAGAGGGCAGAGAGAGAGAGAGAGAGAGCCCTCCAATAGAAAAAGAGACCCTTCAGATCCCTCAGCTTTATACTGGATATGACGTATATGGGATGGAATCCCTTGCTGGTCAGTTTAGGGTCACCTGTCCTGTCGACTTCTCCCTGCAGGTGCCACCTTTCGTTTTCTGCACCCTCAAATATGATGCACAAGATCCAGCAGTGGCCTTGGTCTGTACACCAACTCTTGGTAGTAACTAAACATGAGGTGTTATCACTGACAGAAGCAGACACTGTCCACAAAACATGCTGCCAACTTCAGAAAGTGCAGTTAGTTAGAAGAACTGAGCTAAAATGTAAGATCACAGAACTGAATTAGTTCTGTTCTCACCCAAACCAGGACAACCTTCAAAATCCAGAACAAATACATCCATGAAAACTCTGGTTCAAAACACTGCTATTTGTAGGGCAAAATTAGACTATAAGATTCTTGCAGTGAATTGATTAACAATCCATCTACTAATAATCACTGGCAGAAGTGATCTGATGATTCATCGCTATATAAAAATTCCCTTTAAAACAACAGTGATCTGTTTACAGACAATTTTTCAACAGAATGAAAAGGGATATACAATGGATTTATTGGCAATTATTTCTCCATGTTAATCTAAAACCTGAATGGAATTGTTGGTCCTGTTTAGCAGAGCTGTGTGCATAATGGAAAATCTGGTTTAAGAACATTTCCAGGTATTAGAATAAAAGTAGAAAATTCTTCAAAGTATAATTCAAAAAATATGTGTCTTCAGATTCATAACATGGAAANCAGATGTCAAAATATATTGTCATACCTTGAAAAATGAAGACATAGAATGCATCATGGGTTAACACTGTCTATCTGAAAAGAACACATATACCTTATTAAACTGATAGTAAGGGATATCAATTAGGAAAACATCTCCTCACTTTCACACAGCATTAAATATTAAATATTTTTTGAAAGCAAGCCCACTGAGGGACATAGTTGTAAGGAGAGACTATTTAACATTATCGAACTTTTAGCTGTTGAGTGACACTTGGAATTTCTCTATCCTTGCCAGACCAAAGTATGCTGGTTCATATATTGTGTATTTCAAGAATACAATGGATATTTCTGCTATTTGTTTTTAAATTATATTTCATTTTTATATAGCCCTGAATACAAAGATGGGTATAAATCTACAGAAAGTGACAGAAAATATATCAGACTTAATAAAATTAATGTCTGTGTTGCTATTACAGCTGTATATCTAAGGCAAAACTAATACGATGACTATTGGACTGCAGAATAAAAACTATTGGTTATTAAAGAAACTTGATGCTTGAAAGGGGATGGATGATGTAATTGTTATTATTACCAGAAAGCATGGCTTGATGTGTCTGGCTTTTCCAAAACCCAAATGTCCTGAGTACATGTCAGCTAGAGCTCAGTAATAATCCAACAAATCTTCTGAGTCTGTTTGTAGTGTTAAATATATTTTCTCTTAGATACATTGCCACAAGTTTAGTATGAGTTTATGAATAATCCTTATTATTATAATTGAATTTTACTACACTAAGGACCATTTGAGTGAAAAAAAATTACCAGCAGGAATTTCTACATATGTGAAAACATTGTTAGACAATTTTAAAGAAAAATAAAAGTGAATGTTGTATTTGAAACTGGAACTTGCTGATTCTGAAACCTGCAAACTACACTCAGGGAATCTCTGCTTTGTCACAGTTCAGAGTCAGGGTGGCCTAAGTCACCTTTAACAGACGTTCTCTGTTAACTGGAATAAGGGAGAGACACTTGATTATTAGAAAAGGAAACTAGAACAGTTTCAATGTAAATAATAATGGAATATATACAAATATGTACAAAACCAGAATTGAACCCAGACTCTCTGATGGTAAATAACGTCAATGTCACCACTGATGCTGTGGATCAGGCACCAGGAGAGTCCCAGACTGGGCCCCACAGTAGATGGGAGCTGTGTTCAGGAGCTGGATTCTGATACTAGATTCAGAAACACACTGACTGGATCGAAGACATGGTGGTCTAGTGGTTAGGGTTTGGCGCTCTCACTGCCACGGCCCAGGTTCGATTCCCGGTCAGGGAAGATACTTTGTGACTTGGTCTAGGTGATCCTGCTCTGGCAGGGGCATTGGACTAGATGATCTTCTAGGTCCCTTCCAACCCCTAACATTCTGTGATTCTGTGAAAGGCAGAATGGACAGAGTCCTCCTTGGATGCTCTGAGGAAGGAACCAGAAGAGAACTCAAGCCAAGGCTGGCAAAATGGTCCAAGAGGGCAGAGAGAGAGAGAGAGAGAGCCCTCCAATAGAAAAAGAGACCCTTCAGATCCCTCAGCTTTATACTGGATATGACGTATATGGGATGGAATCCCTTGCTGGTCAGTTTAGGGTCACCTGTCCTGTCGACTTCTCCCTGCAGGTGCCACCTTTCGTTTTCTGCACCCTCAAATATGATGCACAAGATCCAGCAGTGGCCTTGGTCTGTACACCAACTCTTGGTAGTAACTAAACATGAGGTGTTATCACTGACAGAAGCAGACACTGTCCACAAAACATGCTGCCAACTTCAGAAAGTGCAGTTAGTTAGAAGAACTGAGCTAAAATGTAAGATCACAGAACTGAATTAGTTCTGTTCTCACCCAAACCAGGACAACCTTCAAAATCCAGAACAAATACATCCATGAAAACTCTGGTTCAAAACACTGCTATTTGTAGGGCAAAATTAGACTATAAGATTCTTGCAGTGAATTGATTAACAATCCATCTACTAATAATCACTGGCAGAAGTGATCTGATGATTCATCGCTATATAAAAATTCCCTTTAAAACAACAGTGATCTGTTTACAGACAATTTTTCAACAGAATGAAAAGGGATATACAATGGATTTATTGGCAATTATTTCTCCATGTTAATCTAAAACCTGAATGGAATTGTTGGTCCTGTTTAGCAGAGCTGTGTGCATAATGGAAAATCTGGTTTAAGAACATTTCCAGGTATTAGAATAAAAGTAGAAAATTCTTCAAAGTATAATTCAAAAAATATGTGTCTTCAGATTCATAACATGGAAAACAACAACAACAACAAATTAATCTGCACATTGTAAAGAAATACAATGTATTTTATATTAAAGTATATATAGTATTCCTCCATATAGTACTGATGTATTAAGATTTTGCTGCATAGTTAAGACTCTGAGGGTTGGATAATTTTTTCTACTAAGAGTGGCTGTTCACATTCCTCTTCCTGATAATGCAGAGTAATATTTTCCAGAGTTACCTAGAGCAGGAAATAGGCAGGATCTATTTTATTTTAAAAATATGTATTTATAGGAAATACTATTTACCTATTAAATCCATAGTCAACCACCCTTTTTGATAATATCAATTCTGGCCATCAGTGTATCTTTTCTTCTCTGAATCCACAGAATATGTTAACTGATCAAAAGAACCAACACAGATTCTGAAACATTGATATGTACTACATTTATGATGCTGTAATGTTCTTCCTGACATCAAAGATTTTCAGTTTTCTAATATATGTCATGTTGTGGTCCATCACTCCTACAACAGAGCCTTTCAATATAAATATACAGTCTCTTTTCTGTTAAGTGTTAATCGTCAGCACTTTGGAGTTGAGAAATTTCTGTCAGCTCAAAAAAGAGCTGTTAGGAGCAGCCATAAAAGTGATAATGCTGATCATGATCACTCAATGTTGTCCCTATCTATACACCCCCAAAGGAAGGAGTGGTCCTCTTGAAGGAAGAATTTCTGTCTGTATTTCTTGTTTTCTGAACTACAATTTGTGACTATTGATTGGCGAAGTAATAATGATGACAATGCACATGACCCCTGCAAAATCTCTTCAAAAATAAGATTTTTCTGCAAATACATGACAAGAATGTTGAAAGAAGTAATAATGTAAGGAATTACACTGAGTAGTAGGTAGATTATCTTTTTTTGGCTGCTTGTCTTCAGATTCTGCTATTTGAGTTAATATGTAGAGCAGGACCAAGCTGTCCTCATAGCAGCGAAGGTGTGCATCTGACTTCCCTATGATGTACTACTGAACCAGCAACAGTAAAGTAATGATTTAACATTGCTATGGAGCCAACATGAATTCATAATGTCAGTGAAGACAGGGTTTGAGAGATGTTGTGACAAATTGAAATAACTCCTGTAGAATTTTATTATTTTTTTTTTGACTGGCAGGGAATAAACTTGGAATTTTTTCTGCATAGTACTTTCTTCCAAATTCACGTTCTTTGAAAGTGTTCAGGCCTTTTTGTTTTTGTTCATATTTGGTTCTCTGCTTTGGGCATGTGGCCGTTTTGTTTCTTATGGGACAGAAATAAGAGAGAGGGATGTAAATGTAGAGTCTTCAGATAGAAATTACTACAGGCATTAAAATAGTTTAAAGTTGCTCAAGATTTTAATACCTACTGACAGGATTAATACCTACTGCATTTTTCTGCATAGATATGTATATATGCACACACTATCTTTCTGTGAAAGTATACACTAAGATAATGCCATATAGTACTTTAAGTGAAAGTTAACTTTCCCATTTGAAATGGCAATATCTGCTTTCATTTTTCACTACAAAAAAAAAAAGATAATGCATTATTTGACATGTTTTGTAGAAATCTTCTTTGAGTATTTATCAGTTATTTAGTTCACTTTCACTTTTTATGTACATCTTGTCATCCAGATTTAGTAGGTAATGATTGATACGCTTTGCTCTGATATGAATCCTTTGAGAAAAGGTCAGGATAAATTCTGAAAGCAAAATATTTGAGTTCATTGTTAAAATCAAGCCTTTACACAAACTTGGCTTTACATACAGTATATCCTCTAGCAGTAGATCAAGAATTCATAATCAATTTAGGCTCCTGCCTCTATTACGTGACACTAACTGGGTTTTGCCAGGTAAAGTTAATTTCACTCTTCCGTGTTTCCACTGAGTTCATATTTATTTACATATCATAACCTATAGATAAACAGAAATGAAAAACGGTCTCACTGAACTTTTAGGAAGTTTATTTCAGCTCACTCTGATTAGCTGTACGTCTTGCTTTTGTATTTCTGTTTATGGCAAGATTTCTTTTTATTGTATTATGTACAGCTAATCAGGGTGAGCTGAAATAAACTTCCTACAAGTTCAGCGAGACCGTTTTTCATGTGTCTTATTTTTAACAACAATATGAAGACAGAAACTCCCACCTCATCCACTAAAACAAATTTACTGTTATGAATCTGAATTTTGGAGCAGCTGTTGCTATAGGCATGGAGTTTCATTAGATACTGTGGCAAAATAAATTTTAAAAACTGACAACTCTTACAGGCTTGTGGTTCAGTTGATAGATGTGCTGTCTCCCATAAGAAATTACTTGTTGATCTGAAGCGTTTACTTCTATATGCACAGTAACTGCCTGATCATAATGAACACTGAAACACAATATTACCCCAAGCTTCCTAAAAGTATTGTAGTGTTTGTTTGACAAAGCTAAGAAAAAAATTGAAATTAACCTTCTTAATTCCAGTTATAAATGTCTGACTGTTAAAATGGAATTGACAGATTAACTGAATTGTTTCTTCTTTGTATTATGCCATAGGGAAAAGAAAACAGTTGTATTGGCAACCTGCTAATTGAGCAAAGGAACGTGGCTCATGGCAAAAATGTCATAAACTATTTACAAAGGCATTAATTAAAATTAATGAAGGAAATGTGGAATGAACTTGACAAAGTAAAGAGATCAGAATGAACATTTAACTTCTTTTCACACTCTCTGGTAAAATGGGATTCAGTGAAAACCCATTTCTGTTAGAGCTAAGAACAGTGATAGTTGTGAAGTAGATTTCAGGTTTAACTCATTTGTTTGATTTTGCTTCCTTTCTCCTTTGATAGAGTTTACAGGAATACTATTTGTACATTGATAGAACTAATTCCTTAAAAAAACCACTCTATATATTGCATAATTCAAACATTTTTAATGTAAGATTAATTATTTCAAATGCTTGATTGTATATAATGCATATAGGTAATAAATAATTATTATAATAATTATAT
>VYZU01048175.1:1438-21290 GCA_013401355.1 Ceyx cyanopectus | reverse complement strand
AGCATCATTCCTCTCCTTGTCAGTACCTCCAACGCCCTGCATTAGGTATTTAAGAAACAAATTGGTAAGGTGCTTCAGAACATGCTCTAAGAGCAGGAATGGAGAGACTGTTTTTTATATGGGGTTTTGGTTGTTTTGGGGTTTTTTTGTAGATATGGTTGGACATGATGAACTGGGAGGTCCTTTCCAACCATGATGATTCTGTGTTTCTGTCATAAAAGCCAGATATTTACTGCTGCTGCTATTGCAGCATGCCTGTCAAAAACACAGCTAATTTCCTTGGGCCAGAAGCAGAGATAAGGGCAATTACTCTGGTGAGTATTTCTAACACTCAGATCTGTCTAAATACTTTTTATAGTTGTAAAATGTTTACACTAAACTCCAGCTATCTATGCTACACTTAGTATGTGTTTACAAGCTATTATAGGAAGGCTTCGCCAGCCAACAAAGAACTGCAAAGAACTGACATCTTAAAATCATGATAGAGCTACCTTACTCCCTACACCACTACACAAAGGTTTTGATTATTGGCCAGAATGCCTCTGTTTTTTTTTTTGTCTTTCCAGAATCCACAAATTTGGGGATCAGATTGTTTTAATCCATTACTATCTTATGAACAGTGCTGAATGTGTTTATGTGTTTAGTCTGCATGGAAAAAGTAGGAGGCAGTATTTAATCACCATGGCAACACTTTCAGGTTCTAAAAGAAACTATGGAAATTAAAGTCCTACATGAAAGGACTATTAAAAAAATAATAATTTGGTCTGTTTAGCAGATGAAATCACGGTGACAAATTACATCCATGGCACACACATCACACTATTGTTACCCAAACAAACAAATAAAAAATCAGTGAAAAAAGTCCATTTTACAAGTGGCAAAACTGAGGACCACAGAAACTGAAGCAACTTGTCCAAAGTTACACCAAGAATGGACTATGGATTTCTTGTTACCTATTCCCATGTCAATTACAAAAGAAACATGCTTCTGAGAGTGTGAAAGGTAGTTCTTTGGTTGTGACATCTTTGAACACAACAGAAAAATATGGACAAAATGAGCTAGGAAAATGGGAAATAATGGCAATGCACAAATAAGTGATGAAGTATTTTAACCAGGTATAGAAAATATGAAAATTGTGAGATGTTACTTGCCATTAAAACTGTAAAGAGCTAAAAAAAAAAAAAAAAGTATGATTCACAATTCACCCACATACCAGTTTTTGTTCTATTTTGGAAACCTCTAGTCACAAGGCCTCTTTTGCCTCATTCTGGTTGTCAAAGGATCTTAAGACACTGCACTGTTACTTTTATTCATGGATATTCTGCTATACGGATGGAATTAGACCTGTTACAGAGTTAAGATTCGGAAGAGTGTAAGTTATATACATTGAAACCATGTTCAAACACAACTGCTGGTCCAGGAAACTTAAGTGGACTGACATTTTCCTTGAAGACCTCTGAGAAAAGCTGTCACCCTTGTTGCCAGTAACAACCACAAGATGCAGCCATTAGTGACTTCACTGGTTCAGAAGCTCCTGAGGCATTTGTGGCCACCTGCATGGCTTAGGTTCTTGGGCCAGCCTGAACTATCACTTAACTTCACAGCAATCACCACCCTGATGCACGTCCTGAAAGCAGGTTTTTTACTGGGACGTAGACTCATAGAACGTCTCTGGGAAGGCTACAAAGCTTTCCAAAAGCAGCTGGGAAAAAGCCAGCTATGAATCCGGAGTCGCATCTTTGGCACTCGCTGAAGACTCCCATTTCAGAAGGCGGGATGCTCGACGTGTTGCACCGACAGCCCGTGAGACCGGGGTGAGTCACCCTGACGCCAGCTAAAGCACAGGCCTGCTGGGTGGTGCATCTCCCAGCAGTAAGAGGCAGCTGAACTCCTCTCTCGCACCTGCAAGTACAGGCTCTGCAGGGCCACACGGGCAGCCGCTTGTGCCTTTCAGAGAGCGCCAGTCGCTCGGAAACCCTGGCAAGCGCATAGCTTCCCTGCCATCCTCCGGCCATTCTCCCCGTCCCCGCAACGGGCAGCGGGCTTCTCCTCCGGGGAGTTGAGAGGAAAAATCGAGAGGAACGTCTGGCCACGTTCGGCTTCAGAAAGCTGCGGCCAAAGCCGGTCAGGGCCGGACCCCGACTGTCGCGAACCCTGGGCGACCGGGCGACCGCGACTGCGCCACCGGAAGCGACACGCGTGGCGCGGGGCGGGGTGGAGGCGGGAACGGTGCCACCCGGCCGGGCAGGTACCCCCCGCGCTGCAGCACCCGCGCCCCGCCCCGCGGGCCCGCCCACCGCACAGTCCCGTCCCCCTCAGCCGCGGCCGCCGCGGGGTAGGATGAGGGGGCACCGCGACGGGGTTTGTGCTGCAGCCGCGATCGCTTGATCGGGGCCCGGCGGTTCGGTTCCACCCCCCACCCCCTCCACCGCCGCCACCCCACCGCCGCTCTGGGGGCGGGCGCGGCGAGTGGATGCCCAGCGCCTGCCCTCCGCCGCTGCCTGGCGCCTAGCGGGCACCGCCAGGGCAGAGACCCGCGGACGCCATGGGCTGCTGCAGCTCCGCCGCGCAGGTGAGCCGCCCGCGTTCGCCGCCGGGCCCTGCTGCCTTCCTCCCCCCACCCCCACCGCCTCGCTGCTCTCCTCCGCTGACCCTCCGCCTCTCCTATAGCCTCGGCTGGCGGCCCTGCTCCACCCGCCTTCAGGCCTGCTCGCCCCCGCGGCCCGGCCCTTCCTCCCCGGCCCTGCCTCTCGTACCGTCCCGCGGCTGTGCACCGCTGGGCTCCCTCCCGCCGATTGTGCATCTCCCCTCCCCACTACACCTGTAGCGCGCCTCTCCCATGGCTGCGCACTCGCTTGCGTGCCCTGTGGTCGTGCTCCCCTCCGGCTGTGAGCCGCTTGCTTTCCTTCCCCCCGCTGCCGCCTCACACCCCGCTCTGCTCACCCACGGCGGTGAATCCCTTGTTTTCCAGCTCTCTTATGGCGTTGAACCCTTTCCACCTCCTGCCCTTCAGTTTGGATGCGCGTAACTGTGGAGCGTTTTGCTCCCCGTACTGTAGTTCTACCCTGATGTCAGCGCACCCCCTTGTCCCCGCTGTGCTACGCACTTCCACGCTCTGCATTGCTCCGCACACTCTGTTTACTGCTTCCCCCGTGGATCGGCATCACCCTGTCCCTTCTCACTCCATCCTCCATCCCTGCCGCGGCTTTGCAGTCTCTGCCGTACCCCTGCTCTCGTCCTCTGCAGATCCGAACCTTCAGCTCTCCCCTGCTAGCCACAAACTGCCTCACACCTGTCCTCCGGCTCCAGAGTCTCTCCTCCCCTCTGCCATGCCTCGAAGCAGCTCCCCGTAGAGATCTCCGCACTCCCTCCCTTTCCCTGCAGCTTTTCCCTTGGGGTCCCTCCTGCCCCACCCCCGAGAGCGGCAGTTTCCCGGGAGGGGTGAAAACTTGCCGTGCCGAGGAGATGCTCCCCCAGTGCCTCAGTCGGGGGAGATGGTCCTCACCGCTGCCCCCTTCCCCAGTCAAGCGTTCGGATGCCTCCCTGCATACCTTTCCCCCCTCGTGACTGGCCCCATGGCACAGCTCTCGTTTTCCAAGCTCCTTTTTTATTTTCTTTCTTCCCTTCCCCTCCCCAGCTTTGCCCTTAATGACTCCTATTCCCTCCCCCCACCCAGAGCCGTGCTGCTCAGCAAAGGCACAATCGGGAGCTCCACCCAGCACTCCCAGTTTGCGGCTCTATTTCTCGTTTTTAACTTTCCCTTTGAACAGCATAACCAGGGCTACAGCGTTGTTGTTTTGTTGGGTTTTTTTCCCTTGGCTTCTTCCCAGAGCCTGTAGGACGAGCGATGGTTCATAACCGCGGTGCCTGTGCTTTACTTCCTTGTAAACGCCGGATCCTTCAGCCGTGTCACTGGCAGGGGCTGGATCCAGCTTTGCAGCAGACTGTTTATGTGGGAAAGTCCGTCTCTGCTGTCCCAGATGACTCATCACAGAGATGAGTTGTGGGTTGGTTGGTTGTTTTTTTTTTTTGTAGCTCATCCATTCGGGCAGACTTCTTTATTTCTTTATTTTTCTTTAATAAGGGTTTTGTCCTTCCGATGCAAAGCACTGCAGGGAGTTGTCCAGTTGCAGCGGGGAACATCCTCACAGCCCATTTGCTGCAAAGAGGGAGGCAAGCAGCTTTATGGTGCATGAAGGAATGGTTTGGGTTTCAGAGAGGGAGAGCCATGCCACATGTTAGGAGGATATTTGTTCAGTCGCTGCAGTCAGCAGCCAGGGGAGGTTGTGGAGTCTGTAGAGGTTTGCTTGAAAAAAAAATAAAAGATAAACCAGTCAGGAGTGGCCTCAGGAAAGCTGATACAGACTTGGAGTGCTGAGAGTTAAGTTGATGTTTTGAAGTAATGTTTTGGAGTATTTTGCAACCTCATTTTCTGCTATTCCTATCCAAATTGCTTTTCTTGAGTGTTTAATAGGCCCTTTCTTTATGAATCTGAGTTGCCATTCTCTTGTTATGTTTTCTCACATGGAAACAGAGACTCATTTGTGGGTGACATTAGGCCAGATGCCAAACAGGGGATCAGGTAGTTTAAATACCTGGCTTGTTCACAGGTTTCAACCAACTGATCTTGTTTGTCAGTGAAATTTGTGTTCCACTGTTAAGGCATTAATAGTGTGCTACTGAACATTTCATTTGTTTTCCTTCTGCATGGCAAGATATGGCTCCATAATTGAGCTTTTTATCCCATATATGTAACTGAAGTATGAAGAATCCTTGTTTATTTAATTCCTTAGCCATCAACAACTGTGTGTCTCCTCAGGAAATCCAAATGAAAGGCTAGTTGCTGAATATTTTATCAGCAACAGTTCTGTCTGACAAATCGATTGCAGAAACCTTTCTAGCAAAAAGACAGCATCAAATTAGAGCCTAATGTCTGTCTTACCCTCCCTGCTACCATTAACAATCTCTGTTGTGACTATTGTCTTTATTCTGGACCCTTTTTTATCTCCTCTTGAGTTTTCCTTGAGCAGGGGGGACCATCAGACAATCATTCATGTTGCTTCTCCCTGTGTAGCTTCATCTTATCTTTGACATACAGCCTCCTACCTCACTCCATATGACTGTTTTTCAAGCTGACTTCTCACTAAGTTTATTTTTCAGCTCTCTGTCCTATCTGATCTTCACCTGCTAATACCCATTTCTTTTCTGAGAGGAATGATCACTATTGTTTTGATTTTTGCCAGCCATCTTACCTGATCACTGCACCTCACAAGTCCCCTCCTCACTTAATTTATGATAGTTCTACCTGGGACTGGTGGCTGAACCAGGCAGACTTCTTTGATGTCTTCTTCCCAACTCTTACTTAATTCTCAATTCTACTCCCTCACCAGATGGATTTCCCAGTTTATGGCTTTGCAGGCTGTCTAGAGCTCTGCCTTGGGCTCTTCCCCTGCATAATCTCCAGTTTCCAGAGAAGAACTGATTAGACTTACCATGTTTACCTTGGCTCAGCACTCTTGACTGCTACTTGCAGTGGTGGATTCTTGTGGGTTTTTTTCCTCTGCTTTTTCTGCCCTTGACTGCTTAGCTTGACCCCAGAGTCATTGCATTCTTTTTTTTTTTTTTTTTTTTTTCTGTTTTAATTCTGTATTTCTTTCTTTCACTTCTTGCTGCCATCTTTGCCCCTTCCTCATTTTGAGCAATTATCCTCCAACTCTAGTTGACTTCCCTTTGTTTCCAAACTCCTCATCAGAAATATTTACATTAGTTGTACATTCCTCTTCCTTCATACTAAAATCATTCCAATCCAGGTTCTGTACCAAAATTACCCTCATTAAGATCTCTACAGACTCCTTCTGGCCACGTTGCAAGGATTCCCCTCCTTTATCTCTGCTGCTTTAAGTACCTGTAATCTTCTACCACCTCCTCTCTTACTCTCTTGGGGCTTCTGTAAGAAGTGTAGAACCACCACAGAATAATAAAATATTTGGGGTTGGAAGGGACTTTTAAAAATCATGTAGTCCAATGCTGCTGCAGTGAGCACTGCAACTAGATCAGTTTGCTCCCAGTCTTGTCCAATCTGACCTTGAATGTTCCCAGAAATGGGGCATCTACCACCTCTCTGGGCAACCTGTGTGCCAGTATTCCACCACCCAGAGTGTGAAAAACTTCTTCCTTTTACCTAGTCTGAATCTCCCCTCTTTTTAATGGTTTACCATTATACACCACTGGCCGTCCTTGACATGGCCCCTCAAACTTCTTATGAAGAATAACTGTCTGAGTTGAACCCAGCACATAAAACCTCCCCAGAGCTTTCTCCAGCCTGAACAGGGGCAACTATCCCAGTGTGTCCTCATACAAGAAGTTTCCCAGCCCTCTGATCTCTTTTTGTGCCCCCACCCCCTCTGGATCTGGTCCAAGTCTGTATTTTCCTTGTGCTGAGGGCTCCAGAGCTGGGGCACAGCACTCCAGGTGAGATCTCACCAGAATGGAGGGTCAGAATCCCCTTCCTCAACCTGTTGGCTATGCTTCTTGTGATGCATCCAGTTGGCCTTCTGGGCTGCAAGGGCACTTTGCTGGCTCATGTCCAGCTTTTCATCCACCAGTACCCACAAATCCTTCTCCACAGGGCTGCTCTCAATCCCTTCATCGCCCAGCCTGTACTAATAACCGGGGATTGCCCTGACCCAGGTGCAGGACCTTGCACTTGGCCTTGTTGCCTGTGCCCACCTCTCAAGGCTGGTGTCACCTGCAGGCTTGCTGAGGGTGCTCTCAGTATGTCACTGATGAAGGTACCAAACAGTTCTGGTCCAGGACAAGCCACCTGAAACCACTCTCCAGCTGGTCATTGAGCTATTGACCTCAAGTCTCTGGGTGCAGCCATCCAGCAAGTTGCTTATCCACTCATCAGATCCACACAGAGACTCAGTCTGACCATCAAATTCCTGTCTCTCCAGTTTGGAGAGAAGGGTGTTGTGTGGGATCATATCAAAGATGCTACAGAAGTTCAGACAGACAACATCCACAGCTCATCCCTTTCCCACTGATGTATTCACTCCATCACAGAAGGCCACTTGCTCTCGGAGAAGCCATGCTAGCTGTCTCAAACCACCTCCTGTCTTCCCTGTGCCCCAGCACAGCTTCTGGATGGATCTGTTCCATGATCTTCCCAGGCACAGAGGTGAGGCTGACAGGTTCCCAGTGTTCTCCTTTCCACCCTGTTTTAAAATGGGTGCAGTGTTTCCCTTTTTCCAGTCACCAGGGACCTCACCTGGCTGCCAGGACTAATCAGATATCATGGAGAGTGGCTTGGCAACTGCATCAGCCAATTCCTTCAGGACTCTGGGATGCATTTCATCAGGTCCCATGGACTTACAGGTTCAGGTTCCTCAGGTGGTCATGAACCAGATCTTATCTTACAGCAGGAAGAACTCTGCTCCCTTGATCCTTGTCTTGTGGTCCAGCCACTTATGAGGTTTGAGAAGAGCTGCAATACTGTCCTGTTGTTCTTCACTGTCTTTTACTCTCTGATTAGAATTTCTTCTCCTCTCCTGCTGCCTGTGCTTCCATTTTCCCCACCGTAAGTTAACTTACCTTCTATTCTATCAGATTTTTCAACTTGAACTGTTGTGATATTAATAGAACCAGACCAGACTCCTTCAGGTGTGCGCATTCCACATTTTCTACAAATCTTACAAAGGAAATAAAAAACATCTCTTTGCATCCCTGTCTGTGCTGTTCATTGTCAAAACCTTCATGGGATTTCCACTCACTGTCCTCTCTGGCCATGTATTTATGATGAGCTTCTCAACATGGGTACTTCAGGTACAAATGTCTCTTTCATCATGGCATTGCAGTGCGGAAAAGCTTCAGGAGTTTCTACTCACTTTTGATACAGATTTTTGTTGTGCAGTTTTGGAAGTGATGTTCTCTTCCTAAACATTGATCTTCTGAGTGAATGGTACTGAAACTCTTGAGTTGGTAGCACAATCAAATTTCTTTCCAATCTTTAGTTCCATTAAAGAAGGAGAATGGAATCTACAGTCTAGTGGCAATAATCTCTTCCCTGTCTTTCGTCTTCATCTGCTATCTCATTATGAACTTATATAGTTAAGTCCATTATGAAACTGGATCCTTGGGAGATCATTGTTCCCATGTCACCCTCACTGTTAGGCTGTGCTGTAAACCTGTTTGATTGAAGTCATATCTACAGGTTTTTGTGTATTTTTTGAGTGGATTTTTCTTGAGCAATCACAGTTACTTTGCAAGGAAACTCAAATTGCTTCACTTACCTAGTTTATTTCTAGCACAGGATTACACCTTGTTGGGGACCAAAATTGGTAGCTGTTGGAAGAAGTAGACCTCAAACTGCTTTCTCTGGAAGGAGCTGTAATACATTATCCATTTTTCTGCCCTGCTCTGCTGCAGTTGGAATTTAAGTGGCTGGTTGTAGTTAAAAAGGATTTTCTTTGGCACGATGTTACGGGAAACAAGGCAACTTATCGAGGTCTGAACTTTTCTGTGGGGACTGGGAATTACTTTGTGTGTTTATTTTATCCTTACAGCGTTGGATGTTAGTGGCTTCGTCTAAGATAAGTGTGAGAGAAGCTTGAAGTCTGCCTGGAAATCTGAAGGCATAAACAAAGCACTTGTTATTCATGGTGGTTTTAGTGGTGGCCTTGGTTTTTACAAGACTAAAAGAACTTTCCCATTCTGAGAAGAGATGAAGACAGGTCGCCCATTAACTTTCCCTTGAGCATCTTTGATCAAAACAACAGAATAAATGTAGTTACTAACTTTGAGGAAAAAAAAATTAAATCTGATTAAATATCTCTTCTGATCTATTATGGACCATTGTAGACTCCGAATCGTCAGGGTTGGAAGGGACCTTAAAACTCATCCAGTTCCAACCCCCCTGCCAAGGGCAGGGACACCTCCCACTGCAGCAGGTTGCTCAGAGACCCATCCAGCCTGGCCTGAAAAACTGACAAGGTTGGGGCTTCCCCAATCTCTCTGAGCACCCTGTGCTAGTGTCTCCCCACCCTCCTGGGGAGGAAATTCTTACTTATGTCTGGTCTGAATCCACCCATCTCTGGTTTTAATCCATCCCCTCCAGTCCTGTAACTGCTCCACAGCCTAAAAAGTCCCTCCCCAGCTTTCCTGGAACCCTTTCAGATCCTGGGAGCCACAAGAAGGTCTTCCTGGAGCCTTCTCTTCTCCAGGCTGAACAACCCCAACTCTCTCAGCCTGTCGTTGCAGGAGCTGCTCCAGCCTCTGCTCATCCTTGTGGCCCTTCTCTGTTCACATTCCAGCACCTCCAGATCTTTCCTGTGCTGGGGGCTTCAGCACTGGAGGCAACTCCAGGAGGGTCCCCCCAGAGTGGAGCAGAGGGGGAGAATCCCCTCCCTTGACCTGCTGGCTGATACACATAATTAATTTTAGTTCAGCCATATCTTCAGGTGTGAGAGGTTCTGGCAGCCAAAGGAACACAACATTCCAATGAGTGGGTGTGACCACAGAAGACCAGCTGAAAAATTATATTGATGGTCGGAAACAGAATGAGTTGTGGATTCTACTTCCATGATCTCGGAAGCTTCATTTCCCTTTCCACACCCTGTCAGTAGATGAAGCTTCTGTTCCAGCCTCTGATAAGCAGAACATGAAGGATGAAGTGTACAAGCAGGATCCCAATCCTATCCAGGGTCCCAATGAGTCAAGTATCCCATGAAGCCGTAGGCTACTTTTCCATGTTCGTGGTCTGTGAGTTCTGTTCATTTCCCACAAAGCAGGAGCTGTCCTTTCACAAATGCAGTGACAAGCAACTGCACAACCTTTGCAAATTAGTCCTTTTGATCTTAATGTAGAAAGAACTATTCCAACTGCATTTATCTGTGTAAGTACTCCCTCAAATTTATTGAGTTTTCTCCACTGAGGACTATCTGCTTCTGAAGTTTAGACTGTCTTTCAGTTCTGCACATCTTAAATTGTTTAAGTAGCGCATTCCCTTTGCTTTGTCAGGTAACTCAAGGATTGGCTTTGTTTTTTAAGTGCTTTAAGAAGTGGTAGTTTGGATTAAGAGCAAGCATGAGACATACAAAACCTTTGATAGTTCTGGAAAAGATTTATTTTCTTGCATTGCTAATAGTGAATGCTAAATCCTTGTGTTATTCTAACCCAAGTGGCATCTGGAATGCTGTCAGCCAGCAGACTTCCAGGTTAAGTGATTTTGAGTGTGGATTCAGTATCATCCAATTGACTGCTTTTATTTTTCATTATGAAGAAATAATGTTTGTTTTGCACTGACGTTGTCAATTGTCTTGATGCTGCTTGCTCCAGAGGGAAACTTTGTACTAACAGCTCATGCCTTGTGCTCTGTTGGGCTGACAGAATTCTGTTCTCTGATCCCTACCTCAAGGGTTTTCTTTATGGAAAACAAAACTGACCAACCAACTTGACTGGGGCTTTTGTATTGGATTCCTTCTTGCTGGAAGGAGCTGTTGGAAAATTGTGTAAATCTTAAGTTTTCCTTCTGAAAAACAGTTACGTAGAGTGTTGTCAGGTGACTTCTGATTGCCAATTTTTACCTCCAATTGTAAATTTAAATAAATTAATTTAAATAAATTGTAAACGCTACTGAAAGCTGTTTTTTTTTTCTGTATAATTTTTAGAGAACAAGTCTGTGTTGGTGAGTATGCCATGGGAATTGTTAAGGTCTTTAAAGTTTCACAAATTTGTGAAGGAAATAAATTTCATTGCATTGATTGGCCTCCTGTCCCCAGGCCCCTCTTTTTTTTTTGTGGCTGTTGGTTTGTTTGTTTGTTTATTTATTCTTCTGGGTAAGCAAATTTCTATTGTGGAACAGAACCATACAGTTGTATGACAAGAATATATATTAAAAAAAATATATGTATGTATATGTAAATATATAATATCTGTGTATATATATATATATAGTTCATTTTAAAGTTCAGCTTTGCAGGAGTAAGATTCATTTTCTCTGCTTTAATGTGATTTTTAACACTCAGCACAGAGTGCACTGCAGGAATTAGAGCTGATTGCAGTATATAGGAAAGCTGAGGTTCTTTACTGCATTTTTAGATGCTAGTTTCTAGCTGTTGCTGTTTTGACCAGTGTGATATTGCTAGAATATAGTGGAGAGTCATGGCAAGCAGAACATGGTGTTTTTTGCTATATATCCTCTCAATAAATATGATGTAGTTAAGCAGCCTCTTACAGCAGAAATCAGCTCTGGTCTGGTTTGCTGTTGTTGTGAATGGAAATCCCTCCTGCTGCCCTCCATATATGTTATTTGCCCAATGAACAGTCCCCTGGATCTTGTTTACAGAGCCATAGAAACAGGAAACCCATTAAAATATATGGATCAAGGTCATGGTGACTGTGTCCTGGGAATGCTTTGTCCTATGTTGCTGTGAAAAACTGCAAAATAATGACCTGTTTATAAGGAAGTATGTTTATGTAACAGGCCAACACATTATTTCCCTTCCCATTCACCTCCCACCCTTTTTTCCATGAATTGGAACCTGTTAATCCAATATACTTTTAGTGTCCTCAAGAACTGCCTTCTCCCTGTAATCCTCAGTGCTTTTCTTTCTTGCTGTGCAGAATATTGGACCTGTGAGGAAGGTTTTTGTATTTAAGAAGCTATTTAAGCTTCCCCCACAGTCCACAAATACAAGCTTAATTTTTGTTCTGATCTTCACTAGAGGAAACGGGGGAAAAAAACCAAGGTTCTGAGGAGTGTTTGTTGTGCTGATTACATCCTTTAAATGAAGTTAAACATGGTATTGGCATCTCAGATTCCAAAATAGCTCTTGCTATCAGCTTTTGTGGATAAGATGTGGAAGAATGCACGTGGCCAATCCTTGGTACAGGCACATCCCACTGTTGTAGTGCCATGTTTGGAGGACCATGTTTGTGCATTGATTGTGCAAATCAGAGCCTCTGCCCACACACACAACCCTCTCCCAAATAGGCTTTTTTCCTGGGAGGGTAGAATTCCTCTGCAGGATTGTCAGTGCAATACAAAAACACGTCACGCTGCGATTTTCAATTGACAAACTATCTGAATGTAGGATGAATTTTGGAATAATATTTAACAAACTGCTGTGTATGTCTCTAGTAAGTGACAAGGTTGTTATTTTTCACAGCAGTGCTGCGAAGGCCTGGAGCTCTTAAAGAGCTGTGATATTTCTGGCCTTCAAGTCTGTCTTTAGACACTTTAAGAAGAGTGGAAAAAATTCTTTTAGTGAAAATTAACTGATGAANGTTTGTTTGTTTGTTTATTTATTCTTCTGGGTAAGCAAATTTCTATTGTGGAACAGAACCATACAGTTGTATGACAAGAATATATATTAAAAAAAATATATGTATGTATATGTAAATATATAANCTGGTCTGGTTTGCTGTTGTTGTGAATGGAAATCCCTCCTGCTGCCCTCCATATATGTTATTTGCCCAATGAACAGTCCCCTGGATCTTGTTTACAGAGCCATAGAAACAGGAAACCCATTAAAATATATGGATCAAGGTCATGGTGACTGTGTCCTGGGAATGCTTTGTCCTATGTTGCTGTGAAAAACTGCAAAATAATGACCTGTTTATAAGGAAGTATGTTTATGTAACAGGCCAACACATTATTTCCCTTCCCATTCACCTCCCACCCTTTTTTCCATGAATTGGAACCTGTTAATCCAATATACTTTTAGTGTCCTCAAGAACTGCCTTCTCCCTGTAATCCTCAGTGCTTTTCTTTCTTGCTGTGCAGAATATTGGACCTGTGAGGAAGGTTTTTGTATTTAAGAAGCTATTTAAGCTTCCCCCACAGTCCACAAATACAAGCTTAATTTTTGTTCTGATCTTCACTAGAGGAAACGGGGGAAAAAAACCAAGGTTCTGAGGAGTGTTTGTTGTGCTGATTACATCCTTTAAATGAAGTTAAACATGGTATTGGCATCTCAGATTCCAAAATAGCTCTTGCTATCAGCTTTTGTGGATAAGATGTGGAAGAATGCACGTGGCCAATCCTTGGTACAGGCACATCCCACTGTTGTAGTGCCATGTTTGGAGGACCATGTTTGTGCATTGATTGTGCAAATCAGAGCCTCTGCCCACACACACAACCCTCTCCCAAATAGGCTTTTTTCCTGGGAGGGTAGAATTCCTCTGCAGGATTGTCAGTGCAATACAAAAACACGTCACGCTGCGATTTTCAATTGACAAACTATCTGAATGTAGGATGAATTTTGGAATAATATTTAACAAACTGCTGTGTATGTCTCTAGTAAGTGACAAGGTTGTTATTTTTCACAGCAGTGCTGCGAAGGCCTGGAGCTCTTAAAGAGCTGTGATATTTCTGGCCTTCAAGTCTGTCTTTAGACACTTTAAGAAGAGTGGAAAAAATTCTTTTAGTGAAAATTAACTGATGAAATAATGTTGTGGTGAAACTGTATTTGGAAGCAGAGTGTATGTTGTAGTTGGACAAATGTTTTACTATTCCAAGCCTGAAAAGAATTTGTAATTAGGGACTACCAGTCCTGTGGTAAGAATTCTGTACTAAGAATCTGAACATTCTTTTAAATAGGTTAATATACAAATAGAAAATTCAAGGTGGTGAAGTAACTTGACAGGTGCAAAATATCTCCAAAAGTGAATGTTTGTCTTTGGTATATTTGATTTTTTTCTATTAATGATTAACAACCACAGAAGTACCAATTGTGTTGAAATGGATATTTTAATACCCTGAAAAATATTACAGTGATATTTATGGTGTCCTTACTTATTGCTGCTTTTAAATAAGTAGCTAACAATGTGTAATGAAGGACAGAAAGAATAACTAAGTGCTTTGAGTGTTAAAAACTGGGCTTTTGTCTGAAGATGGCTTTATGTCTACACATCAAAACCTCAGCAGGTGTGCTGACCGTGTCAGCTCTTTATTTAATCAGCTGTGCTATGCTTCAAAATAAATATTTAAGTTGCAGGCTGAGGCACAAACATGTAATAATGGGAGTTTTAGAAGCAATATTTGGTATGACTAAAAAGATAAATGGAAGATGATATAAAAACTGTATGTATATCAGGTTAGCAAGTGAAGCCTCTGTGCATGAGTTTGCAGAATAAACATCTTTATATGACACCGTTAGCAATGTTTTAAGTGCTGTCTTACGTGCTTTCAATTTTGTTTATGTGATGATGAAAACTCCTTAATACTACCTGTGCAGTGTGAGAACTTCAGTGAGGTAGCAGGTGTGGGCGCACAGAATGGGTGATACAATATAAATATATTTAATATCTGAAGAGAAGCAAAGAATAAAGTCATTATCCTTTGGTGGATAACTTTAAATCACTATTATACCACCAGAAAACTTTTCCTAGCAAGAAACTTGAGTTTCTTACTGCAAAACCACAGCTGCATCTTTGCAGTGGACAAGGTGTTAGAGGACAAGTGATGTGGGGTTACTTGGAAAATAAGGATACGAGTGTTTCTGTCTGGACAATACAGAAGTGCAACTGGTGTCAGCTTTGCAGAAAACTGAAAAATAAAGGGTTTTGGCATGAAAATGAAGCCCAAGTTCCACAGAAATGTGTGTTAAACACCACATGTGGTTTGTGTGTTCTGCAGTGTCCCTTCAGACACTGCCCAGGGGTGTTTGATCCCAGAGGATGGTGTCCTCATGGAGGGCTCAGTGTGTATTTATTGTTTTCCTTTCTTCCTAAAGACTGCAGCCATTGGTAAACAACTATTTCTTGTGGTGAAAAGCTCACTTGCATGGTGACAAGCTCATAGCTTCAATTCCCTAAAGTCTGGGGCAGTTCAAGCATCTGTCTCAGAGGCAGATCTAGGACAGGACTACAGTAAGAATTTTTTTTTGTATGTGTTTGTAGAAATATTTTTATTGATATAACATAGTTCATCCTTCCAGGGAACTTGTATAGCTCAGTAGAGGAAAGGTCCATGGTTGCTGGTCCATGTTCCTCCTCTAGTAATGGAGGCATATCAGTAATCTGCTGTCAAATAAGTTTTGTTGTGAATCTGGGGAAATCACCTGAATTCATTCTAAACTGCAGTAATTTACAGCTTGATGCTGTATCAGAACAGCTGTAGGCCACGTACAGGAACCCTGTAGGTAACAACCACTTCAGTGTGGCAGCTTTGCAGTGTTCTCAGGCTTCACAGGGTAGTCAACCCAGGGTGCTCTGTAGAAAGAAAAGACAGTTGGTGAAGCCTTGAACCAAAGACTTTGGACACTTCGAGTGCATTCACCATAGGGAGATTTTACAGACAAAGATAGTTTACTTGAGTTCGGACTTTTGCTCTCTGAAGTGTATTTGTCTAGCGAATTGAGCGTGGGGTTATTTTTTGGAGGGGAAGAGAGCAGGGTTTGGGGGCTCATAGGAGTGGTGAAGTACAAAATTCTAAATAATCCTAGGCTTAATTCTCCCAACACAGACCTTCCTATTGGCATAGTCAGGGTCTCTAGGCTCTGTTTGTGTTAGAAACTCCATGACTTTCCCCTCCTCCTCAGCATGAATTATTTTGTGCAGTGTATTTAATAGGTAAAAAATTGCCTAGTGCTTTTATTTGAAAAAGTGGAACAATTTGCCAGATTTTGTTCTGATGTTTTAGGCACTTGTTCACAAGTCATCACCTACCAAGCTGGCCATGTGTTCAGAGAAATGCTGTTTTTCTGAAGTATTTACTGATTCAAGCTTATAGTAGACATACCTATAAAAAGATGTAAGAAGTCTTGTCAGGACAATACAAAGTTTCTGCTAGGTCTTCTCCAAAAAGGTTGAACAGCACAGAAAGGTGACCAAAAAATAGTAAACTCTCTGATAAACTGTTAAATGACATTCTTGTGTTGACAATATTTGTATAAACTACTAAATCATGGCTCTTTTGGTGGAGTGCTCCAGGTAAAGGCCAGCTTGGGCCTTGAGCTACAGTCACATATATTCTGAATCCAAATGTTACATCAAGATGATAAAACAGAAGAGAATTGAAAGGGGATGTAGATGGATGAATGTGGTTCTTGGGATGGGGTTTTGTATCAAATTATCTCAAAATGCCACATGAGTAGTAATATCCCTGAGTATTTTTAAGAGCACAATAAAAACTACACTTTATTTTAAAAAGAGAAAAACTAAATACTTGGAATCTTAAATTTTCAGTATTTTCTTATCATTATTGAAACTGGTTAGAAATTGCAATGAATATTCCAAATTTTTCTACAGTGACNGAAACCTAAATTAATTAAAGCTATTTGAAAAGTTAACTTATGTAATCCTTTTGTAGTCATTTAAACTTCTAGTAGTTGATGCTTTAAAAAGTCTGGCATAGATTCCATACATTTCATTCCTTCAGGAAACTACTGGTTCCTCTTCCAAATATCTTAAAAATCGTTGAGCTAATACGGCAGTGATAGCTAATTTAGCAGTGATAGTTGATTTTAAAAGTAATTTGTCTTTCTGTGAGCTTGATGAAAGATTGAGGTAAAACTTGCTACAGAGAAATGGGCTGTAACAGAAGCTGAGTTACTCTTAAATATCAGAACACCTAAATAAGAGGGAAAAAAAATCAGGAATTATTTCCACTGCATGAAGAACTGTGATCAGAACTTTTCTCTTGTTAGATGTCCAAGGATATGATTGTACTGTGGAGAAAGAACAAAGGAAATAATTCCTAACTAATTCCATGGCTTCTAGAACTATTGATCTGGATTTTACCTGGATCCTGTGTCCCTCTGAAAAGCATAGTCACAGACACTGTTCTGATGGGCAAACAGGAGACAAGTGTTGGTGAGGGGAGAGCAGTGGGTGGGCAGCAGGGTGCCCACAAGCCAGCCATGGGCCTTGGAGGCCAAGGGCACCCTGGGGTGGGTCAGAAGGGGGGTGATCAGGAGGTGGAGAGGGGTTCTCCCGCCCCTCTGCTCTGCCCTGGGGTGTTGTGTCCAGGTCTGGGCCCCCCTAGTTCAGGAAGGACAGGCAACTAATGTCCAGAGACACTGGGATGGTGGAGAGAGGGGAGCATCTCCCTGCTGAGGAAAGGCAGTGGAGCTGGGGCTCTGGAACTGGGAGAAAAGGAGAGTGAGGGGGGACTTCATGGATGGTTCTCAACCTGTACAGGATGAGTGCAGGAGGATGGAGCCAGGCTCTGCTCAGGGACATCCAGTGACAGGACAAGAGGCAGCTGGAACACAGGAGGTTCCACAGAAATATGAATAAAAACCTCTCTACAGTGAGGGTGACAGAGCCTGGCACAGGCTGCCCAGGGAGGTTGTGGAGTCTCCTTCTCTGGAGATGTTTAAAACCCACCTGAACCAATTCCTGTGTGACCTGATACAGGTGATCCTGGTCTGGCGGGGGGGATGGACCAGATGATCTGAGGTCCCTCCCAAAGCATGGCATGGGCTGCTAAGAGGAGAAAGGGTTGAATGCTGAAGTGCCTGAATATGGCAGGATCTGAAAAAACTTTTTAAATCCAGGTCTGATTGTTTAGATGGATGAGTCAAAATGTCATGTCTTGTATTCAGTATTCAATAGGGAACAAAAAAGTGGTCATTTCCGAACAAAGAAAATAGGAAAGCTTCTTCTGAAATCGAAAACTGGATGTTTTGCAGCATCTTCATCTTCTTTTAGAACCAGGTTGAATGACAAAAGGAAACTGAAAACAAACAAACAAAAAATACATTGCATTTTAAGAGGGGGATGGCAAAATGTTTTGTGTGCATCTCTGTTTAAAATTTAAAAAGCTATTTCAACCTTCCTGTCTTATTTTCGTTATTTTTTACTTGGAGTGGAACTGATTTAAAGCAAATGCTGAAGTGTAAGAGTGTTGGGTCACTGTTTCAGCTGCAAAAAGGATTTTATCTAGTATTATTTACAAGTAGGGGTAATAATTTGTCCTGAATGGGGATCTTCCAGGTGTTTGGAGCACGTGCACTTGGAATCCTTCTTTTGTAAGGCTGGAAATCCAGAGCAGTATGACTTAAATAACTATTATCTCATAAAGTTTGATTCAGTTTGTCTTTACTCGCTGTGGACACTGCTTTAATGTTGTTATTTTTTCCTCTTGGCTCTCTTAACACTGCTTATGTTAGTCCTGGTTAGATCAGCAGTTTGCAGGGCTGCACTTCCTCATAACTGGGGAGTCTCCCTAGTGGCTTTTGATGGGATGTTCTTTGTCCTGAGTCTAATTGAAACATGTTTTGGGTTGAGAAACGTGAGGGGTGTATTTTCTGATTGGGTTTTATTTTTGTCCTTGACTGCCTGAATGAAGCTGTGACTGTAGCCTTACAGCCTGCCTGCTAATGTGCAATTGAGAGTATTCCTACAGTCTCCAGGTGCTAGGTTTAATTGGCTAGCTGAAGTATAGCCCAGACTAAACTTCCCCTGTGTCTCCTTTCCATGCCCTGCATGTCACTCAGGCCAGTTATTCACTGGGTTGTCATTAATTAAGCCCATCTGCCTCAGTAACAGCTTCATTTTCTTCTGCCTAAAAAAACATAATCTGATGACCACAAAATGTTGTAACATCCTCTGTTGATGACAAATTCTGTCTTTATTCTTATTTACATTATTGCTACTCAGCCACAGCTTGATTATCCATATAATACTGCACATCCTTTACTTGGCTTAATGCTTCAGTCAGCTCACTCCTGTACCTAGCATGAGACATTCTGTGTTTTAAATAAAATCTGTAGTCACCTGCTAACATGCCGTATTTGTTACTTTTTTGTATTCATGTGTGTATTGCACTCTGTATGGGTCAGGTCAATGCTTGCATCCAGTACAGTGATCACAATGATTGTGAAAATGGTCACTGCTGGTTTTGTGCTGTGCTGATTATTTGTAAAGAAATAAACCAGAGCGTGCAGAAGAGATGTGAATTCAAACCTGCTGTTTGGTGCTGCAGAGGTAGATTGGGAATAGTAGGGAGAAAGAACTATGGGGAGGAGTTCTGTGTTTGTTTTGATATGGTTGGATACAAGAATAACAAGATAATGGATAATACCAAGATAATCGTAGAACTGTTTGAGTTAAAGGGAGCTCCAGAGCTCATCCAGTCCAACCCCTTGCTGAGAACAGGGACATCTGCAACTAGAGCAGGTTGCTCAAAGCCTCCTCAAGCCCCACCTGCAATATCTCTAGGGGTGGGGCCTCCACCACCTCCCTGGGCAACCTGTGCCAGTGTCCTCCACTATGCTGGGAAAGAACTTCTTTCTTAGTTCTCATCTCAGTCCTCTCCTTTCTCATTGAAACCATTGACCCTTGGCCTTTCACTCCAGGCCTTTGGAAACAGCCCCTTTCCAGGCTTTGGATCAGCTCCTTTCAGGCACTGGAAGGTGCTCTAAGGTCTCCCTGGAGCCTTCTCTTTTCCAGGCTGAACAATCCCAGCTCCCTTAGTCTGTCCTGGGAGCAGAGCTATTCCAGCCCCCTGAGCATCTCCTCTGTGGCCTCCTCTGGCCCCTGGTCCATCAGCTCCATGTCCTTCCTGTGCTGAGAGCTCCAGAGCTGGACACAGGGTTCCAGAGGAGCTCTGCCCAGAGCAGAGCAAAGCAGGAGAATCCCCTCTCTCCATCTGCAGCAGGAGCAGTGTGCTGCAGCCCAGGATGGATTGGCTGCTGGGCTCCAGCACACCCTGGCTGCTCATTCCAGCTGCTCCTCTCTCAGCACCCCCAAGTCCTTCTCTTCAGGGCTGCTCTGTCCCCTCATCCCCCAGCCTGGACGGACAGTGGGGACCATGTAGCTCTGAATTCACCTGGAAATACCAACAGCTCACGTGCTGCTATTCTTCCTGCAAGAGCAAGCCTGGCTTTAGACACCCCACTTTCTA
>VYZU01048169.1:110571-167277 GCA_013401355.1 Ceyx cyanopectus | reverse complement strand
CTTCCCTCACAGCAAAACTTCAGCCTTAGGAATCCCCACACTTAGCTTCTTGCTCCAAGATCACTTTGTTACCAATAAAACAGATGTGTTTCTTTTAAGGGCAGAAGTGATGCAGATTCCAAGGTGGTTGCCAACACTGTGACACAGAGAAATATCACACCATCCTTCCTGGGGGAGGAAAATAGAGAAAGAAGGGGGAAAAAAAAGCCTCTATCTTTCAATTCAAAGAGAAATAAAATTAAGTGACTACAAAGCAGACCACATCTAAAAGGTTTCAGGTGCTGTACTGTGCCTCAAAGAGGCATGTGGCAGATTGTCCTGTTAAGAAGAGAGGTTGAAGTACCTCCAGAGCAGGGGATGGGGAGCTCACAGCAGCAGGAACCTGATTTCTCTTGAAATCTCTGCAGCTCCACAAGATGCAGCCTTGGTCTCACCAAACCTTTGTGGCCCTTTGGGCAGGGCTTCAGAGAGGCTGATGAGGACACTCCAGGGCTCACAACCGTGCTCCATGGTGCCTGTGTTCCAGGAAAGCCTGTTTCTGCAGGCAGAGTGAAACAGCTGGGCCTTGCCCTGCAGGCTGTGGGTTCTTTGGCAGTCTGCAGTGTTCTGTGGTTGGCAGCAAGTCCCAGACCTTCCTACTGCTGAGCAGCTTTCACACTGGAAGTCTTCCCCCAGCCAACACTTCCCAGAATTGCATCTGAGTGAAGTATATTGGGAGCATCATCTCTTTCTCTTTTCAGTGGGTAAATATATCACTGAGCAGAGAGGGGAAAAGCTAACCAACTTGGGGAGCTTTCACTGTGCCACAGAAGAGAAAAACCTCAGCATTTCCTTCTCCCAAACCCCAATTCTCCACATAAAATAAGCAGCACTAAAGGCATTATTCTGCATGCAGGTGAATCAGAAGAGAAAGGATCATAGGCTGGATTTCCAGATCTCCTTGTCCACAGACACATTTGTAGGCAAGGGGCACCCACCTCCTCTAAGACAGGTGGGCTGGGGGGTCCAATACTCTCCAGGGGGCTCCTCATCCCTGTCCTAAGCTGCAAGGATAAGGCATTCCCTGGAAGCAGCAGGGGAGGTACCCTGTGGAAAGCTGAGGAGCCAGCACTGCCAGTGCTCCACACTCAGCTCCTTTACAACTCAGCCCTTTCAAAGGATGCCAAGAAACCAGGGAAATGAAACCAGAGAGATTTCCAGCAAAAGTTCACTTGCCTTCTTGATGTGTTTTGAACTCCCTCCAAGAAGCAGTGTAAGTTCTTGTCTGTTTTGAATTCTTTCCAAAGAACAGGGTAACTCTGATGAATCAGCATTTGCAGGTAGACAAAAAGCAATCAGTTTGCTGGAGAGCTTCTTGCTGTTCTGCCACAAAGTCATGAACCTGAGGTGCTTTCATTTTGTACTCCTCTTAACACCAGTCAGTAAAACATTCAGCCCACAGGCACACACCACTGTGTACTGGGTATTTCACACACCCTGAAAACCCAAAGTGGCTTGAGAGTTTCAGGGGGGGAGGAAATTACTCATCCTATTTTATTTTCTAGGTAGAGAATTGACTGACACTATATTTAGAAGCACCTAAAAGTGACCCAGGACAGCTTTTCCATACAGAAAACTTCAGCAGTTTTCAGATCTGATACCTTAATTCCATCCAGGAGTAGAAGCAACACACTGAAAAGTCATCACTATCAATTTTACTGTGATGTTGTGAATCCTGCAGCTGCATCAGAGGGACTGAGACAGCAAACCTTAAATCTGTCCCTGGCTAGAAAACCTCCACCCAGCTCTGAAGGCAGTGAGAAGTGGATTTTTAGCTCTATGATTAATGAGTTGGGTGACTGTGCAAGTCCCTTCACCTTTCCCTCAGCGAGCACTTCTCCTTGGCCATCCTTTCTATTCAGACTGTACATTTTTAAGGCAAGGACTGGAGTTGCTCTGGGGCTACTTCAAGAGGCTCCAGTTTGCCACAACACCCATGTTTTATCATCATATTCCCACTGCAGTTAATAAAGACTGAAGGCTGACAATTCCAAAGTACTCAGGCCATCCAGCAGGTAAAGAAAAATAGTTGTCCCTTGTTTTCTAGACAGTGTAGACTCTTTCCAACTAATTTGCTATTAAAATTTATTATAAATATGAAGGAAAAAACCACTTGTTTAAACCCACAGGATCACATGCTTCACAATTTTGTGGCAGCTCAACAAGGAGAGACTTCCCTGAAAGACTTGCCCTGTAATCCACTATACAAACCATTTAAGTGGAAAAAAAAAAACCAAAACAGCTTAAGTGATTTTTAGGATTAACTTAATGCTTGTTAAAAAAATACACAGAGAGGAGAATATCAAAACTGACCTCAAATGTTCAATACATTTTCTTGGACAGCATAACAGCAGCAGTAGGAGACAGGACACATCCAGAGTATTTCAGGAAGAGGTGATTTCCAGGATCCCCAGGGATGCTGCAGGGGAGGGCTGGGGAACAGGTACCCACCTCCCAAGGGAAGCCAGCAGCTCTGCAGAACCTACTTGGCCACACACAGTCTAATCTTGGACACAGAATCTGCTCTGGATCCTCTCAGCACCTTGTGGGATGCCCCAGCACAGTCCCTGGGGACAAACAAGAATCAGACTTTGCCCCACTGGCTTTACAGCACAAGCACAGCTCAAACCTGTTCACACAGCCAAGAAAACAGCCCCAGCCAAGGCTCTGCAAGCCTGCTGCTGCCACACAGAAGGTCAAGAGAGCTGGGATTGATGCATTTGCCTTAATCAAAAACCACACCACAGTGAGAGCATCTATCCTTCTTTTTTCTTCCCTTTAAGTTAATCCAAGCTTATACAGCTCAACTGTAAGGGGCTAAGATATTATTTTGCTTTGATAACTGCTCAGTGAATTAAATCATAAAAACAAAAAATGTAACAAACATCTCAGTTGTGCCATAGCAAAAAAAAAAAAGTGTTCAGCAAAATTTAACTGTTCCAGGTGTTTTGGGGGATTTTCTGCCCACTGTCCTGTCACGTACATGAAACCAACTCTGGCTGCTTGGTAATTCTAATTTCTGCTCAGAAATGGCTCTTCTCTCTTGTAAACTGAGTTTCAGCTAAGGTGTGGCTCTGAGAATAATCAGTTCATTTTAGAGCATGGTGATGTCAATTACAAGAGATTTGCTTCACCCTGAATCTAAAGCTCCAACGTCTCATAAACTCCTAATGATAAAAAGATCTGAAACAGCCTTCCTAGAAGTGGAATGAATGTAGCAGTTTAAAAATGCACAGTGCTTGATTAAATATGATGGTTTAAAACTAATTAAACCACTCATCACACTCCCCAGGGCCCAGATCCTGTGAAGAATTCAATTTGACTTCCTGGGTAAGTAAAAAACCAACTTGCTCGTGTCAGTGCCTGTTCTGCCTTTTCTAAAGCTCATGCTCTGCCAAATACACCCAACACTTGTATGTTACAGAAGGATATGATGGTGATAAACACCTTTTAATAAAAGAAACTGGATTTTTTTCTATCATTTCTCTCTTGAATTATTTCTGTGATGAAGCTCTTTTTTTCTTGCAACTCCAGTTTAATGCTCTCATAAAATATCTGTTCTGGGGGAATTCACTAACCACCTACCAGCATGGAAACAAAAACATGAAATCTGCATTCCCAGATCTCTTAAATGATCACATATTATAAAAGCAAAGCTGTCTAATGGTGTCACACACGTTTCTCAGCCACTTTTCCCATGGAAATGCACTGGAGCACAGCAGGAGAGTAACAGGACATGTCACTGCTACCATCACCCCAACGTGAGGACAGGCTTGGCATAAGATGCTAATCAAGATAGAAAATTAAGTAGGTTACCTAACAAGCATTTATTGCATCCTACTGCCTACAAAGTTGATTAATTATGAAGAGACTGAGTCTTTTTTATTTCTTCAGTCTTCAATTTGTGAGCAGACTTATCCTTGTGTTAAACCTGGGTGCAAATCCTCTCCATAATACACACAAACACCTTTTCAGGTGCACAGAGCAGGTGTTTTCTGGTGTCCTGCTTCAATCATTAGATCAAGGAATGATTTGCCACCTGCAAATGACTACAAGACTCGGTGCAAAGAGCCTGTATTTCTGCAAAGGACTTTGCTAATTAGTCCCCAGACTTCCCCGTGGCACTGGAACTACACTGGTGCAGGATCCCACTTACCTGCAGGGTCCCTCTGCACCCTGAAGTATCTAGAAGATGAATGCTTGTCTGTGTGAAGCTATGAAATCAGCATCTCTTCATCCAAACACAACCAGGATCCCTGGCCGTTGTCATTCTTGCCCCTCACATCTCAGAGTAATTTATTATTTACCTAGAATTAAGTAAATGTAGAAGCAGAGGAATTCTAGCTGCAGTGATCACAGGCTTCTCCTGGCTGAAAAGCTGCTGTTATTGATCCGATGTTGCCCCCTAGCAGATATTAAGGAATTACAAGCTCTGCTTCTGGAAATAAATTGCTTTTTGTCTTCTCAAAATCTGTCCAGTTCACAGAGAGAGGTTAAGCTAATAATAAGGTTAATGATAATGAGGCTAATAATAAGAAGCACAATCCTGGGAATCATTTATCAGAATAATTTCATGCCTAAAGAACAGTGAGATGCTGTTAGAAGTCATTTATTTGGGGCTCTAAGTGACCTGACTGTCTCTTAGAGGAATGCAAGGTTCTGATTTAACCCCGAGGCACAGATCCAGGGGGGTCTGGGTGTGGGGAGATCTGCTCTTGGAATCATCAGAGCACTCTGCCAACAGCCAGCTGCAAGCCCCAGACTCTCACTGGAGGCAGTGTGGCAGAAAAGAGGAGGAGGAGGGGGGAAAAAACCAGGGGTAAGGAAGAAAGGTAAGGAATCTCTTCACATTTTTGCATCCTAACTAAGAGTGAGAGAGAGCAGAAGAGATTTCTCCCTTGAGGCATTTCCAGAAGTTGCAGGGGGGTTGGACTAGATGATCTTCTAGGTCCCTTCCAACCCTTAATATTCCTTGATTCTGTAGTAACTTTATTAGGACAGAGAAAGCACATTGGGACATATCAAAAAGGATTTCCTGAAAATTCTTTTGGAATGATGCCAGAGCTGAAAGGAATACCTCCAATTCACATCTTCAGCCTCCTGTTTCCACCTCCCAACTACTGCTTACCAGCTGCTACTTGGTTTTTATTACCATCAGCTTTCACTGATTACTTGATATTTATCCTGAGGCAACATGAATAAGCCTCCAATTTTTTAAGATCGTTTAATTTTCCAATAAGCTGCATTTATTGGAAATGAAAAGACTATGAAAGCAAAGAGCTTGTGATGGCTGCAGCCCTGTTTGCTGGGCTGCAACTTGGAGTTGCTCGTGCTACTTGCCACCAGATGTCAGTGCTCCACAAACTGGATGGCACAGGGTGGCATTTCCAAACCCCACCCAGCTGGGAATGACTGACCTGCCTACGGTGGAAATCTCTCCATCGACACCATAGAGACACAGAGAGTCTGTCCCCATCTTTCTGACAGGCCCCCAGAAGGGCTAGCACCAGCCAGCTGGCACCAGCAGGACCATGGAGGTTACCTGTGGCAGCCCCAGTGGGCAAGACCCACCAGCACAGCTTGCTGATCCACCCAGCTAAGCCCCCAACTCCAACCCTTTGGGTCCTGCTTCAAGTTCAGAGCATCTGCTTTCTGGTGAGACAGAAAATCCAGCCCAGGGGTCTAAGCTGGGACCATTCCAGAGTGTGGAACCTCACCTAGCTGTGGTTTTTGTGACATACCTTTCTGGTGCATGGAACAATGGCTGTTGCCTCTGCACTAAGCAAGTTCTTCCAAATAAAGTGCTGGCTTTCAACTAAGAAGCTCTTCCCTATGCACAATGAATACTGAGAAATGATATTTGGTTTATATTTAATAGGCTTTTCTTTTTTTTTTAGCCATAAAATGTATCCTTAAGTTTAATAACACTGTTAACATGTACTCACAGCAGTGAACACAGTCCATAAATCACATTACCAGGAGAACAACTGTGTTCTAATTTCTCTGTGTTAATTGTGAACATTTCTCAATGTGCTAATTGCTCACCATACTAAACCAACCCCAAATCATTCTGGATGTGCACAGAGCTGAATAACTTTGTCCACCTGACTATCCCTGGTTGCAAGCAAGGCAAGCTACCACTGAACTCATGTAGTGAGGGTTTTGTTTGTATTTAAATTACTACCAAATTACGAAGCCCTTTCTTAACTGATAATCATCCCTCTCATCTCCTAATTATTCCAACTCCACAATAGACACTTTCCAGTCTGATATTCCAAAATTGCTTTCATCTTCAATTACTTATAATTATACAAACAAGTCTAAAATTGATGATCTGTGCATATAATTACAGATTCTGCAACTCAGCATAAGCAAATAAAGGAAACTACCCTTATTATGACAACACAGTTTCTAATAGTCAGACGCTGCAAAGTTAATTGCAGGAAAGGGTGGATGGGACTATTATGTAATTAGTAACAAAACTGTTATTTCAGGGTAATTAAAGGATAACGTGGGGCACTACAGCTCACTCTCAGAGCAATCTCTGCATATCATGGTGAAGGAGCCCTAGCAAATTCTGTGTTCAGTTGAACAGAGACCCTATTACAGGAGAGATCTGGAAGTGCTGGAACTGAAAGGCCAGGTTTGCACTAACAAAGATCCAAAGACTGAACTCTGCTGTCTCAGAAATGCAGCTGCCCCTTGTAAGGGAGACAATTACCTCAATTTGGTGATAAAATATGACTGAAAGGACTTAGAATCACAGAATGAGAGGGGCTGGAAGGGATCTCTGGAGATCATGGAGTCCAACCCCCCTGCCAGAGCAGGGTCACCCAGGGCAGCCCACACAGGAACAGATCCAGATGGGTTGGAAAGTCTCCAGAGGAGACTCCACAGCCTCTCTGGGCAGCCTGTGCCAGGCTCTGCCACCCTCACAGGGAAGAAGTTTTTCCTTATGTTGAGGTGGAACCTTCTCTGCTCCAGTTTAAAACTTAAAAGACTCAGGGCTTAAACCCATGGCAAGGGAATGAAGGGACCAGGTACTGCAGAAGGGATAAATTCACAGCCCATTGTGAGGAGATAAATCTCAGTTCAATACAATTCACAGGCATCTTCACATTGATTGTTTCTTCAACAGAATGTCATTGCTAGGCTATAAACTGAGTTACTGGGCTATGACTTGCCCTCTTCCAGGAAAGAAAACAGTCATAACAGAAACATTTAACAATTGTGACTTGATTAATGAGACTTGGGATGAGGAACTCAGTGAGTTGTCCAGCATTTCAATATCCTTTTAGAAGGCATCCTTTCACATTGGAGTTTTAATTTGTACGTCTTTAAGTCAATAACAAAACTGCCATTGACTTTAATGGTGCAAGACCAGGGCTCATGGACAAGATAAATTGACCTGATTGTTTTATTTTCTGGATCATTAAAACATCAGGAAACTAATTGATCCTTTATTTTCCTACATTATCAAGCCTTCAGATGAGAAAATGTTTTTTTATACTTGAGTCACAAATTACTGACTACAACACCTTACTATAGGGAGACACACACTTTTAACCAAACAGAAGGCAGAGCTAACAGGAATCTGCTAATAGAAAAAAAAAACCACACCTTTTCACAGCTTTTCATGGCCATCACACAGGTAGTTCTTTCAAATGAGGGCTCTATAGTTACAAGATGTATTTAAGCTGTAACTGTTTTTTCCCCTGCATTATTGAAAAGCAATTTCCTAACTCATACATTGGTCATGAAATACTGAAGGACAGGGCTAGATGCTCCCCAGTGAAGGAAAATGAGTTTCTCTGCCTTCAGAAACCCTCAGAGGCTTCCCTGGCTTGTAAGGAAGTGGCAATAGGGGAAAACACTGGACAGAGAGATGCTGGCATAATGGAGATCTCATCCAACAGAAGAACTAATGCACTGACTTCTCATTGCCAAAAGGCATCCACCCTCCTCCTCCTCCCTGTGGGCAGCTGACTCGTGCAGCTCATTAATCTGGAAAATTAACTACAATAGAAAAATTAACATCTTACAAGTAGGCAATGTATGGGAAAGGAAGAGGGCAGGGCTTCATGTGCAAGGGTTGGCAGTAAGAGAGGGAACACTGCTGGGGTGGGACAGAGCCCCTGGGTTTAGCTCTCACAACAGACCCTCCCTCTGCTGTGGCTGCCTCACTTCTGCCAAAATCCCAAGAGCTTTGCTGCAGGACACTCAGCACACAGGGACAAGCTTTTGGACTCAAAAAAACCCAACCCCAAACCCCACAGCTATCCCTAAAAAGAAAGAAAAATATATCAAACCTGACAATACACATTTAGAGTGGATGCTGTTAGAGGTGGGGGTGAGAAAGCCTGAGAAATTGTGACTTAGAACTGCTAATTCTGACTTAGATTTTGGTGAAGTCCCCATCCCAGGAGGGGTTTCCAAGCCACGGAGCTGTGGTGCTGAGGGCCATGGGGCAGTGGTGCCCTGGCAGTGCTGGGTTAATGGTTGGATTTGATGATCCTAAAGGTGGATTCTGACCAAACTGATTGTGATTTCATGACAGGGAGCCATCCACCTTGCCTGCAGCCTTCAGCCTGACCACGAGATGGAGACGAAACTCAAACATTCCTCTGGAAGCTGCCCAGAGCAGAGCTGTACCACTGAGCAGTCACTGCTGATGCCAGCTCGTTGACAAGAGCAGGTTATTATCAGCACGGGGATTTCTTAGCTCCCTGCTCTCTCTTTGCAATCAGAGCAAAGTAAATATTGTCGTGACACGTGACAGTGGGATTTCATTTGGGGTGGAATAAAGGACCACGGAGCTTTGTCAGGAGCTGCCTTTGATTCTTGCCTGGGATTCGGGACCGAGAAAGCACAACAAGCTGTGATTGGTTATTTTTTTCTCCCCTCCTAGCTCTGGGGGATGATTATTCTTGACATAATTAATCAGCAGACAAGGAAAAACCAAAGATCTCTCTATTCTTGAATGTTTGGAATCTGCACTAGAAATGTCAAGCTGGTTCAGCAGTCATTAGCCAACAGGTTGCCCAGCACCATGAAGTTTATCACTCTGCACAGCCCCAAAGAGCTGGGGCTGCTGATGCACCTTTAACAAACAGAAAGGATCTGCAGGGGGATTATTTCACCAGTATCCAGGCACACAGGCTCTAGTACTACTCTAAAAATAATCTCTATATTTTTACTTTATTTTTATTTTTTATTATTTTTATTTATTTATTTATTTATTTATTCTTTATTTTTATCCCTTTATATTCAGCCCAGAGGTCAGGCTGAATCCTATACAATATACACAGTGAAAACTGAGGCTACCAGGGACACAATCATAGCAGGTAACACATCAATGGGGAGAGAAATAAACAGTATTAAACTGCCTTCAGCTGTTCAGGAAGCATTCAGAGTAACAACCTAGTTGCAAGCTTTTGCAGATGGAGAACCACACACCAACCTATTAAGTGTCTGATGGGTGAGACCAAACTGCTTCTCAGAGCCATGGAGCTGCTGGAAGTTGGTTAAATCATTTCCTCACCATTTCATTCCTGCTAGAGCTGGAAATAAAGAGCAAATAGCTGGAAAGTCATAAAGGAGGACAATTATTTCCTCACATTAACTGCTCAGCCTGCATTTCCCCCCCAGTAAACAGGGGTTGAGGAAGCTCAGCACAAGAAATAGAGCTAGAGTGCTCTGAAATAGTTGAGTTGGGGGCATAGAAGGGGTGTCATTTTATTCCACTGCCCAAATGAGAGTCCTGAGTAGCTCTAGAAAGAGCCCCAAGACTGGGAACCAGGCATCAACCCCCCAGCAGGCTCAGGCACATCACCCTGCTAGAGAACCATGGAATCATTGTGGTTGGAAGATTAAGTCCAACCATTAACCAGAGAAGTTAAGTGCTCATTTTAAGTGAAGTGCTCATTTTTCCTGGTGAGAGATGACAACAGCTCCCTGGTTATTCCCATCACAGATGGGTCTTGGCTCAGTTTAGAATCCTCCCCTCAGCACTCTCTGCTGCTTCACCTCCAGCCAGGGATGTTGATTCTTCTCCTGGCCTTTGGCAAGCACCACCCTACTGGGGGGCACTAAACTCAGATTCTTTGCAAGCTCATGCCTTAGAGCCTTCCTTGTGAGAAAAGTGACCTCAGAGCAGTGCCACCAGCTGAGGACTCTGTTGGCTGCTGTATGAAACCCCCTGGAAGACTAATGTATACTCACTTTTTCAGAGAGAAAGATTTCTTCCAAAGCTCACCCAGTTGCATCATGCTGTTAAAACCCCGTTTACCATGACAATGCAGCCTGTCCTTTGCTATTTAAAGCAAAATACATGGGGTTTTTTTCTTATAACACAGACTGAGACGCATCAATCATACCTCACAATAACCATCTCCCCTGACATGCCTGAATCAGCCATCACTCACAATTTGGGGGGGGGAAGCAAGATTTCCCCCCCCCACCCCAATCTACTGCCTAATTAATGCCTTTTAGTCACTTGAAAACCTAACTATGCCTTGAAGTTTGAAGATGTGTCAGGTAAGAAGTGCAAAATCCTGAAATGCTCCATGTTGAGCAAGCTCCTGAAAGACTGAACCTGATCTTGGAATCATCTGAATCTCCCATGTGCAAAAAGAAGGACCACAGGTTGCTTCCTCCTTTCTTTTTTTCCTAACCAAAATCACAATATTAAAAGTGACTTTAAAACATTCAGTTCAACTCCTGACTGAAGCTTTGAGATGAGTCTTCTGCAACTCATTTTCCTATTCATTATGCAGGAACTAAGAGTTGATCATCATTATTGCTGTTCTAATTGGAACAATCTTTAATCTCTCAACCCTTCAGAAGATGTTTGATGTGTTGCATTTAAGAGCCAGGTGCTAAGAGACAAAAGGTGAGTGCAGAAGATGGGGGTGGATGACAGAAGGGAAGCATAAGAGAAATTTAATCTTTTTTAACCAAAAACACGAGTGTCAAAAACACAAGTATGAAAAACTGGATTTGATCTCCAAGTTTGAAATTGAAATCAGCAGGTCTGTTTGCATCCAGTGCATCTCCCTGCCAGGGCACAGCTCACACTGTCCATGGAGGTTGTTTCTCCAGGAGAGCTGAGGCCAGCCAGGCATGTGTCCCATTGATAAAGTTATGGTAGCATCAAGACTTCTGTAGCTTTAGTTTTTGAATTTATTAATCTTTACAAGTCCTGGCAGTATGATGGATGCTGGAAACACAAGTAGCCCAAGTTTTACAAAAAACAAACATGTAGAAGTTTCTCAGTAGTAAAAAATACTGTGTGTTGTATATTGCAAAATGAAGATGATTTGGTGGGCAAGGAGCCTAAGTTAGAAAGTTCCCATTTAGCTCTGGATGTCTTCAGATTTCAGGAATTTTCAGATCTGGATTCTCACTTGGATTCTTAGAAATACAGCTTTAATTTCCCAGGACAGATCATGGCAGGAAAACCAACCCAACCCAATCCTTAATGCTAAATTAATCTACCCAATATGCACTGCACAGTTTTCAATCTGCCAACCAAATCCTATGTAGTTAATGCTCCTTTTATTTATTGTCATCACCCAGAAATAATTATAACTCAATAAGAGACTTCATGTGACCTACCAGTGCCAGTGTATGAGGACTAATGAAATGCACATAAAACAAGTTGTTTTATTTAGACTTGACTGTCTTGCTTTCTATTTCTTCCAAAGCATAACAAATATAGAATGCTTATTAGATACAGATGTCATGGCTCATTAGATTGGAGCTTAGTGCCCTGGGTCTATTTGTTGATAGGCTGCCTGCCCTGAAGCTGCAATTTCAGCCCTGCTAGAAGACCTTGTGTCAGGAAGGGCTCATATTTTGATTTTATGAGGCTATCTGAAGCTAGAGATAGAATGTGTGTATGGAAGAGTCAACCTTGAATTTTATCCATTTTGACAGACTCTTTCACCTGGTTTTATTTCCCAGTAAAATACAATGCTGGGAGTTGCTGGACACTACATTCAAAATAAAAATACAGCTGATCTCAAAGCCACTATTAAATAGCTAAGAGGGATTTAAGCACCAAGGATAAACTCACTTGATCACCTGAAATTCCTGGTTGGTTTCACCGTGGTTAAGAACACAATCTAATTGATGCAGTTATTCTTTATCCCCTTCTCCCTCAAAATGGGTCACATCCCAGAATTATGAAGGTATAAAACTGCATGAGGGGGAACCTCAGGCTTGGGGAGGGGGGGAATTTTATGGAGAAGCTCAAACCCCCAAGATGCTCAAACTTCACCTACTTCCAGAACTGACTGCTTTTACACAATGAAAATCTGCTGCTTTGTTCCCCATTTCCAGATTGGGAAGAAAATAAGAGAGGGCAAAGAATAATTCAGAGAGTTGAGCACAGACGGACAAGTTTGAATCATTTTAAACTTGTGGCATAAAACTGTAAAGACCTGCCAGGGTATTTTTTGCAGTGAGTGCTTGGCAGGCTGTCCTGGCCCATGAGACATGGCATGAGCCAACTTCATCCCTTAAAAAGCCTTTTTAAAGATGGGGGGGGGGGGGTTTGGTGACACTGCAGATTTTCTGTTTTATCCGATTTGCAGAATTTCTGCACCATTATCTCATTTTGCTCTGAGCTGGAGCTACCTCTACTAAGCATGTTTTGTGAGGTCTAGTGAATGAAACATACTTGAAAACACAAGCTGATCCAATTAACCAGGAAAATCAGTGGTCACTGTCTTCTGAGCCATGATATTGGGTGAGGAAGGGACAGCAGGATGGACGAGTGGGGTCATAAAATCATTAAGAATTGGGAAGATCCTCGTGCAATTGTCCCTGGTTTTAAACCAGACACTGCATCAACTTCCATAAACTGACATTCTAAAACCCTTAATTGAAGATGAAAAAGAAACCCTCTAATGACTTGGTGTATAAAAGCCCCAGCAGCTTATGTCTGAACCCAGCACACCCCAGTCCTCCCCTGAGGCTGATGACCTGTGTGACACATGGCATGGAGAAAAACTAAACAGGCTTTGAATGCCAGGCATGGGTGGGAAAAACAGCAGCCTTTCACACTCAGATCTGATGCAGTTTTACACACTTCCAGCTCTTGTGAACAGGCTAAGGCTTCTTCAGAAAACAAACAAGATGCAAGCATTACATCTCTCAACTCTGTAATCTCATTTTTTGCATATGCAAAATCCTGTTAGACCTCAAACTGAGAAAGGCCACAGCCAAGAAGATATTAAGAGGAAAGATGCTCTGAACTGTAGGAGCTTGGACAACGTGTAGTTACAGGTTTCAAGGTCTTTTTATCTCAATCCTTGCCTGTCACCCTCAACTCCCTGTTTAATTTTCACTAGCATTGCAGTTCTGGGCTGCTTTCCTACCCCTCTTCTCATAAAGGTCAAAATCCCCAAACCACCAGCACAACTGGCATTGGGATCTCATTTTGGTAGCAGTTTCAGTAAGGAGGTTAAAACTCAGAGCAAGCAGGAAGAATAAACATTTAACTTCAGAGAATCCTTCATTTCAGCACCTCAGAGAAGAGCCAAAGTCTGTGCTGCTGTTTCCCACAGAGGCTTCTGGTTTCTAGGGATGCCATTAGCTTTTCCACATGCTTTGTTCACTTAAATGAAGCTTTTTTTAATCAAAAGCTTTATCCCTTTAGAGTGGATTGAGATGAGAACTAAGGCAGAAGTTCTTTCCCAGCAGAGTGGTGGGCACTGGCAGAGGTTGCCCAGGGAGGTGGTTGAGGCCCCATCCCTGGAGCCATTCCAGGTGGGGCTTGAGGAGGCTCTGAGCACCCTGCTCTAGTTCAGATGTCTCTGCTCTCAGCAGGGGTTGGGCTGGATGAGCTCTGGAGCTCCCTTCCCACCAAGACATTGCTGGGATTCTATGATTCTATAAGCCAGGAGAAAGTTCCACAGACTCCAATACATTCTGAAGCTGCTAGATGGATTTTTTTTTTTGTTAGAAACACAAACATCTACTTTGTTTTGATTATCTTGTCAAGGCTCAGCACAAACAATATGTTTCCTATTTTTACTTTATCAGGTATCCTGAAATTTGCACTGTATTTGGTAGTGAGCTGCAGAAGAATTGTTGCCTCCATGAACACTGATGAGTGGGTGTTACAAGGAAGGTGAAGATATTACAGGTATGGCACAAATTCAGCTTCTGACTGAGAAACAGGAGTGAGGAGGAGGAAAAAACAGAAACATTAACAGTGGTTTTGAGCTGGGAGGTCACAGGAGTCTCACAATTATTGCAAATGCTATTTTTGGGGGGTGAAAGTGTTACCTTCTAAGCTGCTGATGTGCATTCAGAATGCTCTGTCATGTTTCCCTTCAGTCAGCACAAGATTCAACAGGCAAATACTTGAATTGATTTCTTCTCCAGCAGCTGGACACTCAGTTCTAGAAGTGCCCAGCTGCTCAGGCTGCACTCCTGAGAACAAACAGCAGCTGAAGACAGAAATCCTCTACACCTCAGCAGTTCTAGCAGGACTTTGAAGAGCTTCCTAATACAGAGAAGTGACCAGCAGGAAGGTTTTTACAACTCCTGATTTGGTTGTGTGATGTCACCATTCAGAAATGGGCACTGTGGAAAAAACAGATGATGGAGATGGGAAATCTTGGGAGATTTAGCTCTTCAGGCCAGATGAGCATCAAGCAGTTAATTTCAGCCCACTCAGTGCCAGAGCCTTATGCAAGAAGGAAGGAGCATGCACAGGGACAAGAGGGAAAAGCGTGGATGTGGGTGGGAGAGATTTCCTGGTTCTCCCTAGTTTTACTGGGGTGTGAAGAAATGCTAAACCAGTTTTTTTCTCTTTTTCTCACGACATGTTCACGTGTTTGCAGTCTAGCTCAGAAACTCAAAAGGAAAGGGAGAAATTAAATACTTGCACAACTTTGCCAAACTTTGTTAGTTGAGAGCCTGGACTTCTCCTCCTGTGGCCACCAGGAAAGAGACTTCACAACCAACTCCTGCACAGAGAGGCCATGCAGAGAGGCTCAGCTGAAGCTGGAATAAGTACTTGTGTCTATGTAACCTCACAGTTCCATCCCTAATCCTTCCCCTTACAGGCAACAGGCTGTTACCTGGTAACTTATATCTTCAGATTCAGGCCTCTGGTGGCTCCTTTGTGTTGGTTTTTGTTGTTGTAGTTGGGTTTTTTGGGGTTTTTTTTGTGGATTTTGTGGTTAGGGGTTGGAAGAGACCTAGAAGATCATCTAGTCCAACCCCCCTGCCAGAGCAGGGTCACCTAGACCAAGTCACCCAGGAATACAGATACAGATGCATTGAAATGAACAGACACTGCAACACCACTGAAGTGGAGTTGAAACTTTTCCACTTCCACAGCCCCTTTAGATGCCTGGAGTGGAAATGGAAGCAGCAGCACATCACCCAGCAGCCACAGCACTCACCCAGCCATCAAACCTTTCAGCCTTTTACACAGAAGATTCAGTAAAACAAGAACTCTGGTGCATCTCATTTTCAGGTGCCAAAAGCTCCTGGTGCAGAGCAGATGGAAAAGAGACAGTGAAGTCAGGGCTGCGATTCCTGCCTGGCAGCACGGAACACACGAGCTGCAGTACCAAGTTTTTTCCCTCATGAGCTTGACTGGGAAAGAACTCCAACTGCAGAGACCCAAATCCACACCAAGACCTGTTACAGCATCACAACTCTGATTTCTGTTCTGCACAACACTTGTGCATCCCTCTAACCTTACCTCATGCCAGTCCCTCTCATTTAGCATCATCATTTGGGTTTGAAAGTCTTGAAGTTGCTGGCCAAAATTAGAAATCTTTAGCAGCCAGCTTCCCAGCAGCACTGATCACTCAGGTAGTTAATTAATGTGTTCCTTCCCTCTCATTCCTCTCTTTCAGTGCACAAGCTTTTCATTACTGACAACCTTTGTGTGGGCAGGAGGACCAGGCTGCCTCCAGAACTTCCCAATGATTCTTTGACTGATGTAAGGGGAAGAAAATACCATGGAAATGGTTGGGACTGGAGGCAGTGGCTGCCCCTGTGACTGCACACAGAAGCAATTCATTCCCCTTGATCAGAAGAACCTAAGGAGTTCAGATTTAGAGAAGAGAGGTTAAGATTTATAGTATATTAAGGTAAGATTTAGAGAAGAGAGAAATTTGTATTTCGGGCAGTTGTGGGCAACCATAAGCCAAATTTATTTGGCCCAGTAGGATTCATGTTACTCTCCTTATTGATCAGAGCCTTACCTCAACAGAATCTTGAAATGGGCCTCATTATTTAGAGAGCAAGCCTGACAAACCTGAGATGTACAAGCCTGAGATGTGCCTGCAAGGTACTTCCAAGCAGGTGCCTACAGATTCCAGAAGAGAGTGGTTATGTCTTTCTTCACTTGCCTCTGTCTGCCAGTCACTCTTGACAACAGTAAATAGACCATTCTTATCCAGTGCTCATTTAATACCCAGCTCTCAAGCCATATATCAAGTTGCTCCATATGCTTAAAAAGGTGGATGAGTTGTTCTGAAAATGGGTAGCTTCTATAAACAATGCCCAGGGTTCTAATTACAGAGACCAGCAAATGGGACAGGACTGAAAAATCAGATTATTTCATCCGTTGTATTGTGTAGCAGCAGCCTTTGTCCTCCACACCTTTCCATCAGGATATAAGCCCCTGCATGTTCTCAATCACAGCTCTTAAGAAAACAATTGCAAAGCATTTGATATTTATTTGCAGTCTGATGTCATAGGTTAGTGAAGTTGCTTTCCCTCCTTTCCCTGCTCTGCTTGCCCTCCAGCTAAACGCCCTCATTACACAGGGTGACCTGGAGCTGATGAAATGTAGATCCCAGCTCACTCCACAGCCAGAATCAAAGCTGGAATCCCCAGCTGAGGGTAACAGGCACAACAAACAGCCTGAAGAGGAAGAAAGGCAAGTGTTGAAAGAGAAACTGTTAGTGAAATTCAGCACAGCACAGGATTGCCCCAGGGATTAAAATTCAGGGTCAGTTATTACAATTATCTTGGCAAGGTAAAGCTTCACTAAGATTTTCTTTAAGAAAACATAAGATACCTGTCTGATTATTTGGTTTTCTGGTAACAGCTTGTCATGTGTCTTTCTGGATGAGATTTTCAGAGTGTTCTTCTATTAGTAAGGGAGAAGGTTCATAGGCCTGGAAGTTTCTCTGTTTCTTCCAATTATAGTAATAATCTAAATAAAAATATTCATCTAATACACAGACTCACCACTTGGAACCAGAGAACAATCCTTGGCCCTCTTGGCATGCAAGAGAGGAGCTGCTGCTAGTGATGGACCACACACTGACCACAGCTCCATCACCCCAGAACCTGGGCAAACCCAAGATTTCACTGGTTAGCAACCAAACAAGATGGTTGGAGCTCTTGTGAAGCTTAGACAAATATATGATGGTACACAAATCAAATTTAATTGCTAAGAGCAACCTTGATTTACAACATCTTTTTTTCCTTCTTTTAATAGTGAATAATAAAGCAGAAAACAGTTCACATGCCTACTGTTATATTGAAACTGTGTCAGGCAGTGATGACTTTTGTAAGTGAAAAATGACCTGCAATGTTTATGAATAGTGATGTGCATCCAATTTTTATGGATAAAAGGAGCAACATTAATAAAGGTTTGTGAACACTCTTCTGTTCATTAAGGCTATAGAGAACCATCAGGGTTGAGTTAGAATAAATTCTCATACTATCAACCCTTACATGAGAAATGTCTGCAAAGAGGCCTGTAAGAAATTAAGAGTAAGAAAATTGTCATTTTCTTTTATAGCAGGATTCTCACTACTCTGGCAATTTCTCTCCATTAGCATCATTTGGTTCCCAGAAAGAGCAGGTGAAAAAAGTTTCATCTTGTCACCAATCCCCATAATAAATTCCTATGTATCTTTACTGGTGTCATGCTGCTTTGAATAAAATCAACCAGGATTTGAGGATATTTTAAAAACCACCCAACAAATTGTAACACAACACAGCAGAAATTTCTTTTTCTAGAATTATTAGTTCTAAAAATACAAGCAGTGTGTGACCAAAAACTGCTTGTTAGTTCACCAAGTGTAGCTCAGCTCTTGAACACATCAGGTAGTTCTGAGCACAAAATATGGTTTGGCAAACGTATGTTTCTCCTCTGTAAAGCACTGTAATAATTCCTAGCACTCTAATATTAAGTAAAGCTATTATTAGAGGAATAGAGAACTAGAGAGAATGTTTTCTGTATGAATGCATGTCCTGAACAGTGGCCAAACTAGTTCCCTCATCATGACAAATGAAGGACAAGCAGAATAGGTATAGAAAAAAAAACAAACCAAACCCACAACACAATCAAAGACACAGAGCAGATTTCACATAAAGAACTATTAAACAGACCAGGACTCATCAGGATCCAGAGAAATGAGTGAGGGAGAGATGCTGGGCATCAATAAAATCCTCATTATCTTGCAGAAAGTGTATAGGAAATGACTGTTCACTGTTTCTTCTAATAGAAATCAAATGAAATCAATAAGCCCAGCATGTGGCAGGATAAAAACAGCAAAAGGAGGCTTTTTACATGCAACTCACAGTTCAGCAGTGGAACTACTCACTACGGGAAGAGATGCTAAAAAATCCTCACCAAGTTCATAAAGCATTCAGCCAAATAAATGGAAAGGAAAAAATATATCGGGGGGCTATTAAACACAGAAAAGCTTATTTGGCTCATATACTCCATAAGCAACAAATCTCCTGAGAGCAGTAAAGTGCACTGGGGAGGTATTACTAGATGCTTACCTCATTATTCTATTCTTTCCTAGGCATCAGTTATGAGGTGGCATTAAAGAGACAGGGCTAAATGGACTTTCTGTCTGCCACAGAATGCATGTTACTAGGTTTATAAAATAAAAACTATTCAAAACACTGACCTGAATCTTAAATACAATTTCTTTAGTTCCCATTCATTGGCTGACAAGAGACAGATGCTAAAATCCAAAATACTATGCAGCAAAGCTCTCAATGATTAAAAAAATACCCAAAAAAATCAGAATATTTCACATGTATTCATTTGGAATTTAAAGCATCTAAACAATGATATAAGGTGCATTTGCCAGTTTAGCAAAGTAACTCTAGTTTTTTAGTTGTGAAGCAGAATAGAGTTGTAAATCAACATGGTTTGACTGGTCACGTGTGCCCTAAGAATGGATGATTCTTCTGAAAAGGAACCAGCCAAGGACAAATGAAACAGAAAAGAGAAATAAACGATTTACGCAGAAGACTTCTGCTGGCTGATTAAAGAATCTGTTTAAATCATTATTTCAAATCCATCAACTCTGACTGTAAATACATTCCTTCTGTTTAGAAGCTATTTGCAAGAAACAGCAATTCAAGAACTTCAGCAGAGTGTCACAAGTAATACAATGTTCTTGGGCACTAATTAATTCTAGACACAAATACGTGAGCTGTCAGCACTTTTTCTCCAGCAACTGTTCTTGGAGTTTTTTTAAAACATAAATCAGCAGAAGCAACTTTGGGTTTACGAGTGGCCTGAGGAAAGGGAGTTTATTTGACACACTCTGTGGTTCCTCCTTTTCAGCCTTCCCAAGAACTTATAAATCTGGTGGCCAAAGCTGTCACTGGGTGGGAATCTTAGTAGTGTTGGTGTTTCTACAGGGAAGGAAAAAAAAAAGTATTTGAATGATTTGTTTGGCCTCAGCTTTTGATGGGCCTTGAGAAGTCACCACGAGCTGCTACTCTGGACAACATGGACCCAAGTGGCTGAGCTCCATCTAACCCAGCCAGGCCCCTTCCTCCTGGGGGGTGAATCACAGGGTGGCAGGGGTTGGAAGGGACCTCTGAAGATCTTTGAGTCCAACCCCCTTGCCAGAGCAGGACAAAACTAGAGCAGATCACTCAGAAATGCATCCAGACAGGCCTTGGAAGTCTCCAGAGACTCCACAACCTCTCTTGGGGAGTCTGTTTTCTTGTGGCCAAGGGGGATGAGGCTTCCTCTCTGGAGGGACAGTGGAGAAATAAGCCTGATGCTCCTCAGTGTTTGTGAGGAGTGTTACCCTGGGGAGCACACAAGGGACTGGCCTGTGCTCCCAGTCACTACCATCACTTCTCTCCTAGGCTCATAATCATCATTACTTCAAACAGCATCTGCCCTGCTCACAACCCAGCTGCCACTGTCTTTCCCCTGTGTGCTGCTCACTCTGGTGTTTCAGACTCACCTTCCATGTGCAGGAGGCTCCACCAGCACAAAGAAACCTATTTTGGAACTGCTCTAATCACTGGGCACAAACAGGGAGGCAGTTGGTGGCCCAGGCACTTCCAGGCATGACTTGCATAAAGTGAGAGCAGAGCTAATGAGCACAAACACAGCCACAAAGATTTCCAACTCAAAAACCCACAGCCACAAAGATTTAACTAAAAGAATTCACATCCACAAAGATTTAACTCTAAGAACCCACACCCACAAAGATTCCCAACTCAAAAAACCCACAGCCACAAAGATTTCCAACTCAAAAAACCACACACACACACAAAAGGAGAATAAACAACAAAAGCAAAAACCACATGACCAAACTCTTCTCCCACTGTGGGAGTTTTCCCAATTAGAGGGAGATGTGAGGAGGAAGGTTCAGAGTGGTGTTAAGTGACATGATGGAGAAAGGAGAAAAGGACATGATGAGATGTTTTTTTGAGCACTAAGTGACAAAGTATCCACTCAGAATATTAAAATAGGATGGTTTGGGGTGGTTTTTTTTTCAGTGCTTTGGAGAAGCAGTGAAACATTTGGTCAAAAGCAGCCTGGAAGATAAAAGCTCTCTAAGCTAATACCTATTTTTCAGCTGTTCTGCAGAAGACTCCATTTGCTTATGGAAGGACACTCCTCTGTGCTCTCAGAGGGTTGTACAGGACTGGACAGTCTTTCAGCTGGCTGCACTGCAGACATATTTACACCAGCTTGCATTCTCCACGGGGTGCAAATCAACCTTTCCAACCCCAGTCAATCCAGTGCCCTGGGCAAGTCTCTTTGAGCTATTAAAAACCACTGAGCTGAATTGTCTCCCTTAACAGCAAAGAGTTAGATGAGAAATATGCTCTCACTAGCTTCATAGCCAGCCCCAGTGGCAATCAACAAATCCTGAGCATCTCCTTCATCCCTGTATTTCCCATTGACATGTCATTAGAGGAATGTCCAACTTCCCAAACGAGCCTGACCTGAGTTATCTGATTTGAGATCTTTCCCTTTCTGACTCTCTGCCGTGCCAGCAAATAATGATTTCTGATGTGATCTACAAAGCTTATGGAGGGAGGGTGCTGGGGGCAAGGGGAAGGAAATCAAGCCTTGTTAGTACAGCAGTAACTGCACATTTAATGAATGTATCAAGCAAGCTGTCAGACTGGTATCAATTGTGCCTGCTTCTTGTCACCCAAGCTCCTGCAGGAGAAGCTATTTACCCCTGGATTCAGGAAGGCTTCAGGCCAAGGCATCCCATAATTAGAGCTCTTCAGGAGATGATTAACAAATCAGTAATGCCTGCTCCTGGATTTGCAGCTCAGGGCCATTCCAGTCACCTGCTTTTATCACTGGTTAAGATAAAACACAGAAGAACATGTAGCATTTGTTTTATTCCTAAGTGAAAAGCATTGAAAAGGAATTTATTTGTATGTGTTTTGATGAAAGAAGAGTCAGGTGGCAAGTAAATGCTTCAGCTGCACCTTCAGCTGGTGAAGACTGGGCTGAATAAGGCTGTGCTGATCTAAGCTAGCAATGCATCTGACCTTTTGTCTTCAGCAGATCACACTAAAACCAAGTTCACATTAGCAGCAATGGTCTTCAGGTAAGAGAAATCATCACAATGTCTATTTAAATAGCAACATCTCACAAAATACAAATAATCCCTAATTACTTCCCCTGATGAGTACAGATAAACTTGTTTCAGAAAGAACTGGCCTAAGATTTCTCACTGAGATGACCAGTCAAAGGTTACTTGATAATTGGAAGTTTTCTGATTGATCCTCCTGCTTTCCTGGGTTTGATGTCAGCTCAAATACACAAAGATGAGTGGTAATTTTAACACTGCTTTAAAATTGCAGCAGCTCAGTATGTCTTTCACTCATTGCCTATTCTTTTATATGAATTTCAGGAGAGAAAAAATAAAAGTGGAATATGATGCAGTCACTGCTTGTTAATTATTTTAGATTATGGGTGTTGGAAGGAACTAGATTTCCAATCCCACTGCCAGAGCAGGATTTTAAACTGAGAATAGTTATCATGATGAAAAACAAAAGCTTTTTCATTTTCAGAGGAAAACTTGGGAATGTCATTGTGCATTAGAAAACCAATATATCGTAAGACTGCCCATTGACACCATCCCAATCCCCAGCTCACAGACCATCTTGCCACTTCTTCTCGAAGTACATCACAGGAGAAGAAATCTTGCCTGCATAAATGACACAGCTGGATCTCAGAAGCTCCAGTCTTTTGATGAGGCAAGATCACACCCAGCTAGTAGCTTCCAAGGTAGAAGCAGTAATTGCATATTCTCCTCTCCTTGAGGAACACAGGAAAAGAAGTAATCAAGTTGCTTTTGAGTTACAGCTGAGTAATGAATACAGTGTAATACTGCACTGCACTGCTCTCCATCATTCATTCAGACAGACAGACAGACAGACACACACTCAGTGCTGTCAAGAACCACAGAAGCTAATCCTCTTCCATTTCCAAATCAAAAACGACAGCAGCAGCCCAGATCATGCACTAGGATTCATAATCTCTCTGAAACTTACAAGTAACTTGCTCTAGTCATTTAATCTTTAGGTATTTTATTAACTTCTATGACAGGCTTTTTTGGCTGGAAAAATGAGTTGGTTGGGCAAGAGAACTCACAGGGAAATCTGAAGACCGGGTGTTTAAATGTCACTGTTGTCATGCACCTAAAAAAAAAAAGGGTTCTGTCAGCAACACCCAAAGATAAAAATCTGGTCCACAGAAGTTAGTGGAAGAAGCTTAGCCCTTGATTTCAATATGTCTAGGAATTCACCCAAGAATCTCTGGGTAAGTCTGGCACATTCAGATTTGTTGCTGAGAAAAAGGTGTGAATTATTGGATCACCACAGACAGGCTCTCAGGAGTGTGACTTCCCACAGGACTGCCCCCGCCTTCATCAGGGCACATGGAAGGGACAGCTCTCTGTAAAGGTCCAGCAGATTTCCACAGGAATAAACACAGTTTTAAATAGTCCTCTGAGACAGTAGTTTGCTTATGAGAATGGCACTTAGCTGAAGTTCCATTACAGTAAATGATGGTTTGCAGGCACCTTGTCATTTAGCCATGCAGATGGAACACTTCAGATGAAAATGCAATGGATTCTCTCCAGATTTTTGAAACGCAGGACACTGACCCTAGCCATGCTGAAGAGGTGGAGATGCTGAAGGAATGATGAGATCTCATTACTGGAGTGTAGCTATAAAGTGGAAAAATAGAGCACGAGGAGGAGCTGCATGGGAGGAATAATCACCATTTACAGTGCCTGGCTTGAATGTGAATAAATCCCCATCTTCTGTGCTAAGGCAGCTCCACTGGAAAGGCTCTCCTGAACCCATTGTGCACATACCCAACACACACACACACACACACACACACACACACACACACTGCTGCAGGGACCTAACTCCACAGAACTGAATCACTGAGTACAGGATGAGTGATGGTCAGAGCTCCTCGCTGTGCTAACCCCAAGAGAGAGGATTATACAACACAACAATATTCAGCTACCTACAAGTATCACTGTCTGCTCCCTTGACTAAGACACTGGGCTAAAACCAAATCCCTACCCAGCACAATCTACAAGCAACTGAAATAAACTTCTAATGGAGAAAAAAAACCCCTAAATAGCAATTTCTAACTACTAAAGCTGACCTTTGCTGTCCATCTTTGCCTCCAACATGCACAGCTGGGTGTGCATTTAATTCTTACTCTCCATTTACACTCAGAAAATAATCTCTTCATATACAGACAACAGCTGCCGGTCTCTGCTTTAGCATCTGCTGCTTCAATGTATTTGCTCAAGTTTTAGTGCTCATCAAATGAGAGGGGCTTCAAGTATTAAGGGAAACTAAAATGACTTTTACCTGCTCATTACCCCAGGTTGTGAGTTTCAACCGTTGGAACAAAAGATGTTGCCACACTATGTTTAGCCACTCAGAACCTGGATCATGCCTGCAGCAACCATTAGAGATCTTAAAACCACTCACCTATTTAATCAGTCTAAGCTTTGACTTAGAATTGCTGTGGTGTTTTATAGGCTCCCATCCTGGAGGATATGAAATGTGGGTCTTAGTGACAGTCAAAACTAAATTATATTTCATTCTAAAACCACTTTTTTAAAGAAGGTAATGAAACTGTGTGATTTCTTACCTTTAAAGAGCCAATTGTTTTAAAACTTATTATCAACTAACCATGCACACTTCTGGTTAAATAAAGCCTGCAACATGAGCAGCTTTCACTGAAGAACAGGAAAAAATCAGTGTCTAAAAACTCTTTTGTCATTACACTCACTGAAGACCCAGTCCAAAGTGCAGAAGGAAAACAAAGAGTGGTAATAAAACACTGAAGAAAACGTGATTATTTCAATCATGTTCTGCATTAGCAGTCTGAAATCTGACAGCCTTTTCATTACTTTTGAAATAAAATGTTATTTCATTCAAACAAAACAGCTAAGAAAATCCAAGAGAGAATTCCTTGAAGTATTCCTTAAACTTCAAAAGCATGAAAGCCATCTCAGCCATCTCATTCTCCAGTGGCCTATTCTAAGTAGTATTTAAAATAACACTTAGGGTTTTTGTTCATTTCAAAAAAGAAAATAAACACGGATGATATTTCACATACAACTAGTTCAGAGGAGCAGCCAGAGTCAGTTTTGGATGGGTTTTTGACATCACTGTTAAACCACTGAACGAGCAGGGGCTCAAGTCACAGCCTAGGACTGGGTTTGGAATGTGCAGCAAGGACAAAGCATTTTTAGGTAAGAATTTAGCTACAAACACACATGGTAATCTCACTTCAAGTGCTACAAATCCCGAACAACATGGTAGAAGTTGTAAAGTTACTAAGAATAAAATAAAAACAAATAATATTCTGTATGTAATCCTAGTGCTGTAGAATAAACCTTTACATCTGAGGTCCTTGCTCCAAATTCCCCTCAAAGTCAGTAGGGAAAAAGATGAGAGCAGCTCATCTTCCCCCTAAAAAAAAGAAAAAGAATTGCTCCTTTAAAGCCTTGAAGAGTCTCTCCAGTTCTTTTGTCTGCAAATGGGGCCTAAGAGGATTAGGGCAGATTTAGACACCTCCCTTGAACACAGCCCTTGTCAGGGGACATGAAACCCATCCAAACTGTCCTTTGTCATGCCAAGATCTGCTCTGCCCTCCCATCTTAGCATGGCTAATAAACAGAACCAACAGCTTTGCTAGGCAATGGAATGGGAATATCTGATCCTGATGATTTCATCCTGTTCCCTGTTACAGAAATATTCAATCAGGTTGCAAACACAATGTGTTAAAGAGAGGGGATAAAAATATTCAGGTTGCAAAAGCAAAGCAATTTGAGCTAAAACAATGCTGGCTTGTGTCTTCTGAATTTGGTTTTTCTGGCTGTGGGTTTGAGGGAAAGAGGCACTTTTCCAAGCTGTTCTCAGCAATATGAAAGCCTCCCTACATATTTCTCAGGTACTTTGGCCCTTATGGTTCCCTCCACACACTTGGCCCATTCCAGTCCCTGCAGCACCCCCAGTACAGGGTGGTCTGAAGGGGAGAACCAGCCCATTCCTTCTCAGCATACAGAAAGAGCTTCCTCAATCACCACTGAGGTGGTAATCTACTAAACTTGTGGATTTCTGGTTTGAGAATGCAGGGATACAGGAATGCAGAGAAGCAGGAGTGGGAAAAAGGTTCTCTTCACTAAAAATAGAAAGAAATGTTAAGAACTGTGGGGTTTGCGTCAGTGAGAAACTCTGGTGACTGCCAAATCTTTCCTGAGCAGGAAACAAATATTTCCTATTAACTTTCTTTGCCTAATACCTGCAGCAGAAAGATTCTTGGGTATCTCAAGTGCTGGTGGCTTGTCTAAAAATACCCTACCTTAGTCATGATGGAAGCAGAATGGAGACTCTCCTGGTGTCTCAGTGGCTGAGGAGCTGCCCAGCAGAAAGGGCCCTGGGGGTGTTGGTCAACAGCCAGCTACAGTGAGCCAGCATTTGCCCAGGTGGCCAAGACCAGCAGCACCCTGGCTTGTGTCAGCAACAGTGTGGCCAGCAGGAATATTGGCCCCTGGACTGGGCCCTGATGAGGCTGCACCTCAAATACTGGGGTCAGTTTTGGACCCTTCACTCCAAGGGTACTGAGGGGCTGAAGCGTGGCCAGAGAAGGGTAACAAAGCTGGGGAAGGGTCTGGAGCAGGAGTGTGGGGAGGAGCAGCTGAGGGACCTGGGGCTGTTCACCCTCAGAGAAGGAGGCTCAGGGGAGATCATCTCACTCTCAAAACCTCCCTGACAGGTGGCTGGAGCCAGGGCTCTGCTCCCAAGGAACAGGACAAGAGGAACTGGCCCCAAGTAGCACCAGGGGAGGTTTAGGTTGGACATGAGGGAAAATTCTTCCCTCAAAGGGTTGTCAAGGCCTGGAACAGGCTGCCCAGGGCGGACAAAGAGATGGCTGTGACTATTCTTTTATTATCATTATTTCTTTGATTTTACTGTACTGAGCCTTCCAGATTGGCACCACAGCACAAACAGCAGCTTCTCCTGCCACACTCTCTGGGATACTCTCAATATAACCACAAAGGATTTGTTTCCTGGGCTGTTTTTTCACTGCAATACAAGGTATCAGAACACAAGCCACTGGAGGAAAACACCCTCTCTGCAAAGCCTGAAATTGAGGGGTGTGACCTCTGCTGAGGATGCTCTAGCAGTCTCCAGATAGGAAAGCAAAGTCCACCCACCTCAGGGAAAGAGGTTCTTCCCTAAATATATTTTGAAAATGGATGGCCATTTATGAGGAGTCCTCAGGAGTTCATTCCAACGCCTGGCTGCCCTGGTGAGCGTTTGTAAAACCTGACTCAGCAAAGCATTCACCCAGTAGCACTTCCCCACGGGGAGCAATCTTTACAACTTGATTTTCTTTTTTTGCTCTAAGTACAAGATTATAGCAGCATTTTTCACCTTCCAAAAAGAAGCTCCTAGTGCCTTTGATTCATAACACACTGAACGTGTATGGCACTAGAGAGGCCAATTTCCTCTGACTGGTATTTGCTATAAATTTAAGAGGCCAATTTCTCCAAAGTATTTCAGGTTTTCTTTGGCAGGATTTGACAAAAGTGAGGGTTTAATAGATTTTGCTATTTCACTGGTGAACCACTGAAAAATTAAGACCTGTTCCCAGGGAGAACAACTGAAATATTAATAACAGTTCAGGGTTTATATTTCAGCAATTCTGAAGCTCAGCTGTAACAGCCCAGGAGTTCCTCAATAACTCATTAAACTTCAGCCAATCTGTCACACCCTGAGCTGCTTCTGCTCTGACAGATACAGCCCCTCTTTCTTTTTTTATTGCTTTTTAATTCTTACTATTTGAGAGCAGCTTCTGCAGAACCACTGAAAAGAACCCAGCCTATTTATTAGAGACACTGAGAAAACTTTTAGGTGCCTTTGTGTCCATCTCACCCTCCCTCCAAAAACCTATGGAGCCAGTTGGGGTGGGCAGAGCTGCTCCAGGCTCCTCCTGCCAACTGCATTTCTGACCCAGTTCTCTCATGCAAAGCTGAAGAGAAAGTCTCTCTCCTTGGGTTTATGTGAAAATTAGGTCTTAATTAAGCATTTGCTTTGCTTTTTATGTGTAATTATTATTTAATGCTGTGCTAAGGCACTACTGTTCTCCCTAAAACCAGGAAGGGCTGGGATTTAGCCTTGGCTTTGTCTCATATAAGGTGAGAAATCTCAATGATGCTAAAACTATTTTACATCCAATCAGCACAGCAGCCTGCTACCTACAGGTAAGAACCAACCACTGTGAGGATTCTTCACAGCCTACCTGCAGCTAAGAACCAACTGCACTTATTTCTTGAACAAATGCATTTCTTGCTGTAACATGGGAAGAATTCTCACTTTGCCAAAGAAAACTGTAAATGAGTAAACATCAAAAAGTCTATGCAGAAAATAAGATATTTCACAACCTTCTTACAAATAAGAATATGAGATTATCCCAAGGTGAGACTCAGAAATGAGTAATGAACCAGAGCAGGATCACAACACAGACCTGGGAATTCCTTTCATACATGTGATTAACTTGTAATTGATTAAGAGGAAAGTCAGTAAATGCCACCTAAACTGACACAACACAAAGCAAACACCACAAGTACCCAAGGCCTGTATCATGGCAATAATGCAGAAAATTAACTCTGCCCAGTACATTTCATGAATGCTGACAGTCCCTTACTAAATGTCACACTGAGACCAAATATGTTTAGTAAGAAGATGCTATTTTCTTCAGCCTAATAAATCAATTTCCTCAGTGAAAAGTCCAGTTTAAAATACCAGATATTTGCTTCTCTTGAGGGCACAATTCAGCTCCACACTAGGGAAGGAGAACCCTAGGAAAGCTTTATGAAGTGTGTGATAAATCACTGCCAGGCAGGACACTGCATAAGGTTGACCTCTGGTCTGAAGCAAGCCCAACAACAAATTCCATTTAAAATATGAAGGATTCCTACAGCAGAGAGGGAGGAAAATCTAGAAGAAGTGCTTCAGGAGTGGCTTAAATCACAATATCTTTGCAGTGGTTGAGAATTCAAGTGTATCTCAGCAAAATTCCACTGGTTTTAGGAGAGTTAATGCACTTCTGTCAAAAAACAAAAGGCAACAAACACCAAGGTTCTCTGAAATGAGCTCCAGCTTATTTCAGCCATCCTATCAGCAGCAGAACACATTTGTATGAGATAATGATTTCCCACTAATAGAAGAATAGAGGAATGGGAAGATAAGGCAGATCATTTATCAAGCAAAACAGCAACGAAAAGCCAAGATGTTTCTCTTTACACTTGGACAAATTCCAGCCAAATTTGTTTCCCTCCAAGCCAGCCAGCAGCATTCAATAACTGCTGCCCTGGATATCCAGATCCCAAAGGGATCCAGTATGTCAAAGCAGCATTTTTCAAAATTATTTCTTTTGAAGGAAACCAACATCACAGCAAATCCTGCCCTGAGTTATGTAAAAGTGGGTTAGCTGAATCATGGCATCACCTTGGTGTGAAGAGGCTCCTTGGAGTTTTGGAGTGTCCCTCAGCTCTTGAGCTAACAACCTGGAGCTGAACTCAGCAGCAGGGCTGTTGGAATGGCAACAGCTTTTGCAGAAGCCAGCTACACATGACATTGATCTGTACCTACGACAACCACAAACCAGCCCTGCTTTGAGACCCTACTGCTCAGCAACACACAGCTAAGACAAGCAACAAATAAAGAGTAGATATCACATCTTTTGAAGCAGAAAAGAGAAGCCTTTTCTCTATTCTGATGCTCCTCTGGGCCAGGTTCTACACTGTACTTGGTGTAAACCCTCTCCCTGAGGAGCTCAGAGGTGATGGGGATGGTTTAGGATGCAGCTTTACACCCAGAACTAAGTTCCAAACCAGCCCTTGCTGCTCCAGCTACTCAGCCTTGGCTGAGGTTAAAGTTGTTCAAGTGAAAACAAAACTCACAACAGAAAAGAACTCTATCTTTTGATGAAGGATTTTCTTTGAGCTCTGATTAACACAGATTTTTTTTCCATAAAGCTGTACACAGGAATGAAAAAGGAAGCAAAAATGAATAAACTGGGTACCTTTCAAAGTAAATCTATGACTGAGCAAAGCCTATATAGTAATATTTGCTTTATTTGGCATCTCATGGTTTGTCTACTCAAAGGTTTATTTAGAAAGACATTTAAATATTCTTAAATTTCATGCAACCATTGTTTCTGGAGGTCCCATCATAGTAATTGTAAGTAAATTGTAAGTAAAAAAATTAAACTGTAAGTAAAAATGAGAAACAGAGTCAGTCATTTCCAAATGTTGTCTGGTAAATCCTGCAACTATTTTTCCTACTCAAGAACTGGCATCTACATTCTGGTGTTTCTTTCAAATCAGGTTCTGAGCAAAGTAAGTTTTGGATGGGACCACATGCTGAAAATTGTATGTTTGACCAAGCTGATGAGGGCTGCACAGCTGAAAGCTTCCAGAAAGCAGCCCAGTAGATATGGCTTTTAAATACCTAACTTCAGGCAAAGTAAATGGAAAAATCTGGCAGTATTCCCCAGCATTGTGTTATTTAAAATTTAGGTTTAAGAAAAACACCCCTGATTTATTTATAATGAGAGACTTCATGCTTGGGGCTATTTCTAAAGGTCTAGAAATGCTTCATTCTTCTTGACTGACTTTGTAATTCATCTTTCATGCTGTTTTCCTGCCACTTGGTATTTTGTATTTCACAGATAAAAAGTAGGAGAAGGTAGAAGCCACTCTTTGGGGTTTTTTTGGATTATTTTTTAATTGTAATGACAGTAAATGCTAGAGAACATTGCTCATTGACTCCCCCCACTCATGGGTGTTTGATATTTCCTCCCCTTGTCAAACAAGAGGCTGAGAATCCCTGCTCTGACACAACTCTCAGCCAGGGCAGGAGCAACCCGTGGAGAGGTTCCACACAGAGCTCTCTGCTTTGGAAACACATTCCCACCACATCACTTGACAGCTCCCCACGAGCCTGTCTGGGAGGATGTAATTTCCCAGCTGCCAAGGATTGCAACTCCCAGGGATCTGTAATGCTGGTTTGCAACATTGGCTAGGGGGGAAAATGGTGGCATTTCTAAGTTTTCCAAAATGGGAGAACTTTTCAATCCTCCTGTTAATTGTATTAGTTCAGTATTTTAGAATGATAGACCAGAGACCATCAGGAGCTGCAGAGAAATGCTTCTGCCATTGGATCATGCAGGGAAGATACAGCAGCATTAAATCTGGGGGGTTCAAGTTCTCCAGCTACATTTTCTGGAAGGCTTCAAATGGATTTCTCATTGCAGAAGGAAAAAAAGTACAATTCTGAAGTCTTACATTAGCCATAGAACAGAATTGCTATCTTCTGAGCAGTTCCAAAGACACACACACACACAATAAAAACCCCAAACCAGCACCACCAAACCTACAAACCACCTCTGCTTTGGGCTGTTGAGCAGCCACCAAGGGCAGCATCAGCTCAGCAAGTGGGATTCTGCCAAACCAGACCTCAGAGAAAAGGAGGGAGGAAAAAAAAAAGGGGGGGATTTGATAAGTCTTACTTTTAATCCTGGCACAACCATAAGCTTAAATCATCTAGAGAATAACAAGTTAATTTTTTTTATGATGATCATTATTATTATTATTACTATTTTATTTTTAAGGCAGAGCTCATTTCCCATTATCTGGGCTTAACTGGAAGCAAATTCATTCTGCAATTCAGTTTAGCACCCAGTGGCAGGCAAATGATTCCTTGTAAGGATGCCAGCTGAAATCTGTGGGGGCAGGACACCAGACTGACACCCCAAGGTATCTAATGACAAGATTATACACAAATGTCCTTTGCAATCCTGCAGGTTTGAAATGCTAAGGCACAGAAGAGCATGATCATATACAATGCATACACATGCTATATTTAAACCCTCAGCTCTGCTAAGGAGCAAGTTCTCATTTGTGGAAAGAGTGCTTTGAATTTGACTGAAGGAATTCAATGCCCTAAATGAGAATCATCTCCCGAGATATTAATGAATGGCTTTAACTTCCATATATATATAAAAAAAATAGAAGATCCCAGTCTCATTTGTCAAGTGCCATGTAGAAAGGCAGCTCTGGTGAAAGAATTGTTTCCAATTTCACTCCTTTGACATTTTCTTAAAATTAAAGCATTTCTTCATGGCAGGAAGTTCCAGATTATTAATGAAGAGCAGAATAGCTAGCAATAAAATAATCATTTGAGACGACTCTAATGGTTTCTCTAGCTTGTCATAAGGAACACTGTAAAATGAGAAATAACACACTACCATTATTGCCATCACCAGAAATTGATTTTAAGTGGATACCATCCACAAAGTCTTTTTAATGGTGAAAAGGTCAGATTTCTCTTACAGGCCAACTTTTTCTTGTTTTTTTTTTTATTTTTCCATATATAGTTCCTATGGACATCTTAGGCTTGAAGAACTGTGGCTGATGTACAGAAAAACACCATCACAACCTAAACAACTGATGGACTGAACTTCAGTAGAAAACTTGGAGCACTCCCATCAGATTTCCAAGCAGATTTACAAACACTGCAAAACTGCAGTGATGCTAAAGGGACTGGATGAAAAATTAGAGTACAGGTGAAGCAAGGTTAGCAGAATAAAATCAAACTCAATGCTGAAAGTATGAATAGGGACTAAGGATGGAAATAGACATGAAGAAAATAAATAAACCTGCTGCCATGGGAAGTCAAGGAATTCCTGGTTTTATTTTGCTTGTGTGCACAGCTCCTGCTTTACCTATTACACCATCTTTATCTCAGCCCATGACTCCTGTGACTTATTTTCCTGATCTTCCTCCCCATCCCATCAGAGGCTTCATGGGGCTTAGTTGCCAGTTGGGGTTAAACAGTGATGGTGAGGAAGCAGAAAGATAAATTGCATTATATGTACTGCTATTAGGAGAGGAAAGCAGCATGAAATTTTATAAACTAGTATCAAACCAGCAAGAGGTGGAAGTGGTGGAATACAGGATATGCTGTCTTCTGATAAAAAGCCTTCTGATGAGTACATTTAAATGCAAAACATTATAAAAGCAAATAAACTCACAGGTTCAGCATATTCTCAAAAGACTCCACTGATTCTGAAAAAACTCTACTCCAAAGATTCTGAAAAAACTCCACTCACATCTGTTTCTTTTTCAGGACACTACTGAGCAGGTTTGAGGAGGCTGAGAAAGAAGTGAGAAATCACCAGCATTGCCATCTGGGTGACCAGAGTTGTTACTGTGACTTTGGCTAGCCCCTGACTATTCCTGAGAACCAAAATCTTGTTGCAAAATGAGGCTAGTAATCCCTCTGAGAAAATTATATGTTCAGAAAGATATCTGGTCTTTTTAATGACTGGAACTCAGTGATAAATTTAAGTGATGGGAAAATAAAGTGTGAAATATTAATTATCACTATCAAGGAGCATGCTCCATCTGGATCTGCAGAGCACCTTGATTTTCTTATTAGAATAAACTGATTAGTCTGCATTGTTTCAGTTTAACCACTTGGGAACCTGAGTTTCTGAGGTAGATTGCTCTGTAATTATGTATTAAATATTGAGAGCAAAATGGATTTTTCATGGTTATGTAGCTGCCACACATTTGCTTATCCTGGAAGAACATCCTTCTCTCCTCTCTGGGCCCATAGAAGAGTCAAGCCCCATCTCTGTGCCAAACCAAACCTTCAGGCAGGAGAATTTTCACTAGAATAAAGCATTGGGTCATATCAAGTTAACTTCTGTTTCTGTGAGGAGCTCTGAACATGCACAAGCCAATGCTCTGCCCATCCCTCCTCTCTTCCTCGTGCTGATCCAGCAGAATTCAAGTTCTTTCAGAGATGCAATCAACCAATGACCTGAATTTTCATGATGTGGTAGAAAAAATACTGCCTCTTGCAAAACTGGGGGGAAGAATGCTGCCAAGAGACATTTGAGCCACACTCTTGAACATTTTTTCCTGCAGGTACCTTTATGGATGAAATTCACAGGGAAAAATTAATGAAAGGGATACAGTGAAATTACTGTGGGAGGAACTGATAGAAAATACTCTAAGAATTCACTGGTTTGAATGGTCATGAATCTAAAATCAGCTTACAGTTTAAAAAACCAAACCAACCCAAAACCCCAAACCCACCAACCAACCAGATACCTGCTTGTGGAATTTAGCACAAGACTCCTTCAGTTCTGAGATTCCTGCATTTCTCAGTGGAAAAGTCTACCCAGGGAGGTGGTTGAGGCTCCATCCCTGGAGATATTCAAGGTGAGGTTGGATAATGCTCTGAGCAGCCTGGTTTAGTTGAGGGTGTCCCTGCTCACTGCAAGGAGGCTGGACTAGATGACCTTCAGAGGTCCCTCCCAGCCCTAGCCAGTCTAGGATTCTATGATTCTCAGCAGAACAACTCTTCTGCACTCAGCAGTGTTGGCTGGTTTAAACAACAAAAACCAGAATATAGAAATGTTCTCAGTCTCCTGAATTTTCCAAGATCTTTACTAACAAAGAGCATCAGCTCTTTCCACTCTTGTTCAGTCTCCCATTGCACTGCTCATACAGATTTTTGTGTACACACTTGGCCTCCAGAAAGCAGTGACATTCTATTGAAGCTCACAATTCTCTTTAGGAGTGAACTCAGCATGTAAAGATATAAAAACTAGATATATTGTTTGGGTTGGTTGTTTTTTATCAGATCCTGCTGCAACAGGACAAGAGGTGATGGTTTGAAACTAAAAGAGGGAGATTCAATCTGGAGAGAAGGAAGAAATTTTTTGCTCTTGCAGGTGGCAAGAGCTTGGCCCAGGCTGCCCAGAGAGGTGGTGGCTGCCCCATCCCTGGCACCATCCCAGGGGAGGTTGGGGGGGCTCTGAGCACCCTGCTCTGGGTGCAGATGGCCCTGCTCCCTGCATGAGGGATGGACCAGATGACCTTGGAAGGCCCTTCCAAGCAAAACCATTTTCTGACTCTACGACACGTGGCCCGCCCGTGTTACCTACTTGAAATACAACTGCACTGGCTGCTTACCAAAATAAACCCAAACATTAAACAAACCAACCACAATTCCTGTTTGAACTTTGCAAGTCAAGAACAGCATTACAGTCTCTTTTCAGCAAGTAGTGCCAAGCAATCCTGTGCCTTTGTGGCAGCACCGTCACGTCTGCCTGCGGTTGCCAGAGAGCCGCCCTGGCACTGCCAACCCACACAGCCCACCTCCATTGGAGAGCTTGAGTTAAGTAACCCCAACCCACAGCTCCTTCTTTGTACAGATAATTCTAGCTCTGAATAAACTGTCAATCACAGCAGGGTAATTGCTCCCCTGTCTTAAGGGGAGGAAAATTAAGGGCTGCTGAATCAGGAGGTGAAGAACGTGAAGTGACGCCCGTAACGCCGCAGAGGTGCCGCAGCCATTGTTCCTGGGGGGGATGGCTTGTCTTGATGCCATCAAGAAGCAGCTCATCTTCCCTTCCCAGGCCTGAAGCATTGCAGAAAGAACAATCAGTCCTCAAAGCTCACACCGTGACACAGACACACACACACACACACACACACACACACACACACACACACACACACTGGAGGCTGAAATGATTTTCACCTTTAAGCTGACAGCTCTTAGCTGCGCTGGGCTGGAATTCTTGCCGATGCGCTCAGACGAGCGGCAGCTGACAGTTGTCTCCTGGCCTTTCATTCCATGGGCCTGCTGACAAAATTAAATGGCTTTGGAAATGTCTCAAGAGAGAGTGTGCTTGTTCAGCAGCCCTTCTGCTAAGGGCATCAAGCTGGATCAGCCGCTGCATGGAGGATTTAGTTGGCATGGAAAAAAAAAATAATGAATTAAAATCCCCTTACAGCCTTTCTTCCCAGATATTAATTCTCAATTTAACATCTTTGAGTCTACAGCTGGATTTACATTTGTAGCTTCTGCATGAGGCACTAGGTGCATTGGAAGAGCCCAACCAGGAGAGGATTTCCACTCCCACTGGTATGTGGCCTGACCCAGGCAACACACTCCAGCTTTCCAATACCTCATTTAATGTCCCCAAGAGGCTGCAGCAGCCTCTGACTGCACCCAGTAAAAGCTTAAAAGTCTTGGGCAAACAGTGAGAACTATTTATATATTGTATTATCTTCTTATCCTTAAAGGCAGGCTAGTGTTAAATAGCTCAAAAAGAAAGTGGTAGTGCTTGGGGAAATGGGAACATAACATTTAAATGCTCATGAGAGATAAAAACATGTTCATACTAGACACAGTTATGAATTAAAAGAGGAAAGGTATTTTTGCAGTGTTTAGGTTCCTGGATTTCGTTCTAAAATACACTGCTTTCATTACACACCTTCAAATTACACAGTGCTTGGAGATGTATTAGTTTCATTGTGGTTACCTAAAAACATGTTATTAACAAACATGTCTGTCACAAAACCTCTATTCTACAAAATGACATCCAGTTTGAAAAAATAAAAACAAAAAAATCAGAAGCCTGAATATTACTTTTGGAAATAGTAAATATTCATCTAAGGAAAAACATCATCTGCTCTGAGAACCAACAGACAAGTTAGTTACTATCCACAGAGCAAAGTTTTCTCCCTCCCTGACTCTTCAGTTACTTCCATGGTGTTTTTTTGTTTATTTTCAGATAGTTCAGCACCATTATTAAATTTATTTGGATTAATGCCAAACCTAGGGCACTGACACATATGTTACATAAGCCAGTCATAACACAAGCCATTTGTTCTACTATTTGCCTTTTTTTTTCCCCTCTCCAAAATAGAACAATTACACATAGTTTGCTTGAACAAAGCTATTTACAGACCAAGCCTAACCACCAACCTTCAGGTTAGTCAAAACCCACAGAATGCCTTTTCAGTTTTGATATTACAGGACTTTGTGTCACTTGGTGTGACTTGACTATGGAGAAGTTTGAGCTGAAAAGAAGCAGAAAAGAAGAGGTAAAAAAGACCAAGAGAAATGAAACTTTTATAACCTAAAGAAGGGAGACTGAATTAAGTGAGAGCATGGTAATAGAGAGTAGAAAGAAGTTACATTCCTTTGAAAAAATGAAATTTTTTAAAATATTAATGTAAAGAAAGGTAGGCAATATAGTTATCAACTGGACTAAATATCATGGATATTATATCCCAAGATACAGGCTGAGGTCCACCAGGAGGGAGGGCAGGATTTACATTACATTGTTAATTCTATCATATTTTATTCAAGAGTAGGCTGGAAATTTGCAGTCTGGGGGGTAAAAGACCCCAAACTAATAATAATTTCAAGGTCATAACTAAGAGGTGTATGAAAGCACAGGGAACACTGGTAAAATAAAAGGTAATGGGGTGGTAATGTTTGCTCACCACTACGGTGCTAGAAAATAGTAAGAAACAAGTCATTATGCTAAAATACTATTTTCTGTATGGTAATTAGTAAAATTAGGCAAAGGCATTCTTAGGATCTGTTAGAGATCCAGGTAAAAATCAGAGAAGAAACAGAGGTCTCTAACATCACTGGAAATAAAAATACCACTGCCTGGAATAACAGGAGACACTTCCACAGGCCTTTGCATTTGCTAGCAGAAGGGATAAGAAACAAGTACTGGAGAAAGTCATAGCTAATACTAAGATTTTTTTCATCATTCAGTGTAATTAACATTGTCTTTTAAAAACCTAACTCATTTTTAGTTTGCTAGAGAAAAAGTGTATTAAAAATTGAATTATTCAACTCCTTCCTTCCTCCTGAAGTGATTTCCATCCTTCAGAGAGGCCACACACAGTCAGCTTGGCACCACTCACACGGGAGAGGAGGGATGAGCCAGGGGAAGCTCCCTCTGTGCAGAGATCCTTCCAAACATCAGTGTTTCAACTGGATTACAGGGCTGCTGCTGGAAGCCAGCCCCAGTTCTTGATGCCCCTGCAGGGTTTTCTACAGAATTACTTGTTTCTGAGCTTGACATTACAACAGGACAAAAACATCTGAGGCAGGTTGGTGACAAGGAGGTGGGTAAACCTACTAAGCTACAGTACAACAGATTGTTCAGCCATAAAATGTTTCATGGCATAAAATGTTTCCTGAGCAGAGCTAGGTTTAAACTTGGCTGTCAACTGGAAAGCTACCTCAGCTTGTTCACAGAATTATTGTTGAGGCTGGAATAGACCTTTGAGAACATCAAGTCCAGCTTAAGACCTGACTTCATCTACAATTTTACCACCAATTCCTCAAGCTTAGTTTTGTCCTCATGATGCTTTCCAAGGTCCAAGCTACTCCTAACAAGCCTATAGAAATCTTCCAGTTTTTAATTATATTTTTTTTCCCCTACATACAGACAAGAGCAGTCTTTGCAGGGATAGCTGGGCCTGTTCTGAAGCTTTCTCCTTCCCCTTGACTGATGCTAAGCCTGAGAGTCCTGCAGGAGGCTGTGACAGCTGCCCATGTTGTGCTCATCTAGCCCTGCTGAGTTCAACAGCTGGAGCTTGGCACAGTCACAGAAACAGCCACCTGAGAACAGCAAGTACCTGACAATGGTTTGTGTCATAGTTCTCAGCGTATGAAAGTGCAGTAATTTAGCTAAGAGTTCTATAAATAAGGAGACAGGCAAGGAGTCGTGAAAGGAATGGAAGACAGGATGCCATTGTTGTGACAGAAAAGAGGGCAGAGTGTGGCATGCCAAAGCCTTACCTGGGTCTGCTGTCAAGGCACCAGATCTCTCTGCACTCCAACACAAAGTTTTCCTCCCACAGGAACTGATACAGTGGAAGGCAAATGTAAAAGGCATCACAGAGCAGGGCAAGATTAGAGCAAGTGCAGCCCTCTGTAGCTTTGGCACCACAGATCTTTAAGGTATCTTTACCCCAGGTACACACAGCATGGAGCAACACCACCAGTGGGACATCTAAACAAGCTGGGGATGCACTAAGAGCCATGAACCTGGGTAATCTCAGGCTCAGACCAGGTTGGGGCACCTTGGTTAGATTTCTGTTGTCCCCTGGGCTGTTTCTTGGGGCTCCAGGGGTACACATGTCTGTGGCATGAGCCAAAAGAAGCTGACAAGTCCACAGAGCAAGTATCTTTTTAGTAAATATTTACTAAGCCCAGTAGAAACATTATCTGGTGATGTTTTATAAGCTCCTAAAGACTTCAGTGGTTACTCCTTGAAATCCTAAGCGTGCTAGGATTCTTCTGAATTTAGGGAGCCAACCCAATATGCCTTTTCCACCATCACATGGCTCCAGTTCCAGCCCAACAGTAGCACAGCCCTGTTTTTGCCAACACTGTAGCATGGTTTGGGGTACAGTGAGAATGTGTCTTGAGTTCACTGGCCTTACAAGCTCAAACCAGGTTTTCACTGATCTAGAACACCTCTAGAAAGGCTTTTTCCTTTAAGGATGAGCCCAGATGCTGCCAGCTGAGACAGCACCCTGGAGTCCTTCTGTTCTTCCTTTCCCCAAACCATCTTCAGCATCTCCCAAAGGAGGCTGCAAAATAAACAGTGCTGAAGGCCCCTCAGAAGATGAAAATATGGATAACAAGCTTGTGCATTAACAGAGATTGTTCACAGAGTGATCTGTGATTAACTGCTTGGCCAGAGCACAAATGCTCTTTGGTGAGAGGATGCACTGTGCATCTCTGGAGGTTTTGAAGAGCTCTTACTGCAATAACATGCTGAGGAGGCTCCAGGGAGCATCTAGATCCATACTACTAACCACCAGCACTTTTACAAGTACTTCTGAGCTAATAAAAAAAGTGCAAATATTTCTATGTTGTATGCACACATGTAAGCAGGATTATGTGGTCACTCACATTCTCTGTTTCACAATTTGCACTGCAAAAAAATCATCTCCTGCTCATTACTTTCTACAATAAAGTTTAGGTCCAAATAGCAAATTGAAAGAGAAAAATTCCTCAATTCCTCATTCTTCTGCTTGGGAATAGACCTGTCTCACTGGTTTACATCTCTTAGACTTGGAAAAGCCATTTTCACAGACCCATAATAAAACAGAGTACATAACACCTGTAGAAATAAATGAGAACAGACATTGGTCCATTAAGAAGCTGTTAAGCTGCTCCCACCCACTGTTATAAAAGATACTAAAATCTGATGGCCAATAATCAGTTGGACAGTATGTGCTCAGACTCCAAATTTCCTCTTGCTATAGTTTAAATGCAGCTATTTTTACATGAGAAAAAAAAGGAACAGCTGGCAGATAGTTTTAATTGGGTGTCTTCCCCGTGGCTGTTTAATTTCCTTTCTTGAAACTCTGTGAATAGCAAAAACTTTCTTTTTTGTATTAATCATTTATCAGATTAAATAACTCTCTGCTACTGGACAAGCATCAGAGCTTTGCAAGTTCCTGCCAATGCCTGCAAAAGTCCAAGCCTAAATTCTCCTTCATGTTGGGAACATCCACAGTGTGGATGCCAACAGCATCAACCTTGCACAGCCACAAGCTGCAGGCCAGCCTTGCACAGAAGCAACTTCAGGAGAAGTTGGATGTGTTATCAACTCTGGTTTTTCACCAGGACAATTTCTCTCGGAGCACTGCAGTTTTTCCACTTGATAAATGCAAATCAATACCAATTAAAAAAAAGGCAGAAAATTACAGACACTCATAAGAGAGCATCAGGAATACCAAGAACTCTGATATCAACAAAGCACATTTTTCATACCTTCACATGAAGCTCTTATTTCCCAAGAAGCCCTTGGTGTCTGCCTCAAGCTTGTTTTCACCACAAATTAAACAAGAATAACCTTACAGAGAGCCAGGATAACACCTTGTTATGGAGCCAAGGAGGGTGAAAATAGATGTATTTCACATGGAGTACCCTTTTTAACATCTCATTACTTGGATAATGTGAATGAGAAATAAAAAAAACAAAGAGAAAAGCAACCTCCACTTGAGATTGTTCAGGTTTCCAATTTTTTTTGTCCTTTTTTGAAGCTACAACTCCAGCATAAAGAATAAATACATAAGCATTTTCCTTTGGATTGATGAAAGCACATTCTCTTCTCTGTATCAAGATTAAGAAGCCACTTCCATTATAAAAATTTTAACTTGCTTATAGATCTAGGAGGATATCAGGTAATCTCATCAGTTTTTCAATATTAAGAAGCAAGAAAAATAAGGCAACTTAACAATAACATTTTCAGGAAAAAAAAAGGAAATAAAATACAGCTGTATTGTCAGGAGCCTTAGCTGGGGAGCACAGCAGTCAAGCACATGACTTCAGGAAAAGATTAAGCTCACTAGAACCTGTGAAAAACAAATGAGACTACAGAAGAAGAGAGAAGAAAACATTCCTAAGGAAATGATCTTAAGCATATCCACAAATGGGAGCTATTTCTTGCTCTGCAAAATACTTCCTCGATGGCTTTCCAAGAAGTCACTGCAGACAATAAGGTTCAAAATATCAATTAACCAGGATGTGAGTCAGAGACTTGGTTTTACTTTGCTCTGCCATTAAGCCACCATGTTAAGCCATGTTGCTTCCCTGAGTTGTAGTTATCTGATCACTGAGAGTGGTGTTTTGATCATTAAATATTTAGACAAAAAGTCAATCCCTTCCTAAGGTAGGAATCTCTCCTATTAGCTCTGATAGGAGTTTCACTCATTTAAGAGCAGATTCTGTTCCAGTGTCCCTCTACAGCAGGGACATCCTTTGGGCACAAGGTGAGAGGATACACCAATTAATTCCTCAAGCAGAGGAAATAGGAAAGAAAAGGTGAGATTTTGGAGGTCATCTATTATGGTTCAATCAATTCATTGGTTCTTGAATCATCAACTCAAAAATGTTAAATCCATTTCAAAAAGTCTGCTCCAGAACAGACATTCCTATGTTTCCAACTGAGAGGCAGAAAGCTTAACGAAGAGTTATATTTAAATAATATATATTTAAAATATTTAAATATTTAAATACAGATTAAAACCCAAAATAAGCTATTTGAGCAAGAAGGATGACCTACAGCTTGCTTGCCATCCCATGCCTGAACTCCTTCAGCTGGAGTGTGTTCTACCTGCTTGGCACAACCTGCAGGAGACACTCATCAAATATTCTATGTGGAAAAGGTAGAGGCAAAACAACATAAAACTAGTGAGGATTATCCAAGAGCACCAGGAACAAGAGGAAGAGCATTATCTCAGTTAATTAATGTCCATTCATCAAGGGGGAGGGAGAGCCTACAAAGACTGAAGTATTCAAAACCTCATCATAAAAATGTTAGTTGTAACTATGTACTTAACAATGGAGGAGGAATATAGGTCAAAATGCAGAAAGAATGGGTCAAGAAATATTTAGTTAACATCAACATGATGTTATCATCCACAGGATGATAATATTTACTCCAGTATGATTTAGCAATGAGATGGAAAAAATCTTGGGGAAAAAAAATCATGTTATTTCTAGGGAAAAAACAAATAGTCTTTATAAAGGGGGGGAAGAAAAAGCCTTACAGACAATCAGCTTGATTTCCTGCAATCACATTCAATGATTGAACTAACATTTGTATGCCACCTTTCCTCCATCCCAACCCCAAAAGTCACAGACTTGTCAAGAACAAGGTTAAGTTTAATCAATTTAATGTCCTTCTTGACCTCATGGGTTGGAGAGAAGGGCAGAAAGTAGAATGGGAGCAGAAGAGATGACTTTGAGTGCTGTATTTTATTATTCCTGTTCACATTGCCCCCTTAAATCACTGCTGGATTGATCTACTGGTTCAGAACATGTGTAAAAAAATCACTATTCTTATTAATCACGTAGCACAAACCAAAAAGGTGGGTTCAGGGGGATCCCTGGGGAGGAATCTTACCTTTGACATCCACTGATATCATACTTTTTATGAAAGGAGCCACCTCCTGATGAAAGAAAATCTCACTGTGCTCAGTATTTGTGAGGTGCCACTGAAATCTAACAAAGTCCACTCAAACAATATGGGGGTAATGAATATACATTAAAAAGCTTTACCACTGAATTAAACAATATTAAACCCACAATTCCATGTGATAAACAACTCTCGGGGATGGTTTTCATCCTTCTTTGTGTTTTCAGTGCTCCAGCACCACCCAGACTGATTTTCATTACCAAAATGACAAAGCTTTACAATATATTAGAGAAATAAATAATTCCTGTGCATTAATTATTAAATCTGCCTCTGCTGCAGTTCCTCAGCAATACTCATGAATATTCCAAATAGTTTCTCATCAATAGTCTTAAAGGGAGAAGGATTTGGAGCAGGGGGGAGGTGCTAAAAAAGGGGAGTTTTCCTACTTACAGCAATTCCCAACATATCTGTTTTTTGTGTCTCAAACAGAAATAATTTAAAACAGGATTGAAAAATGTAAGAGAAGCCCCTTGGTTTTATTTTCATGTTTTATGTAAATAGCTGCTGTGTGATCTTGCAGACAAGTTGCAGTGCCTGTGATTGCACTGTGATATTAAATACCACTATTTATTTCTTTTATATGAAATTTGCAGTTTAAGATAAACCGACTTGATTCAATGAAAAGCTTCCAAAATTCTACAGACTTCCTACTCTTTTCTGCTTCAAACACCACCAGCTGAATCCCAGGAGCTCCAGCTCCCTGACATCTCAATATTGCAGTGTTTGCAATGAAGACAGTCTCTGAACACACACCAGTGCTGACATTAAAACAAAAGCAAGCAGGATGAGGAGATCACAACAACTTTAGTCTGGAATGTTGTCTCCAGGAGCTGATGATGTCAAAAGCTGGAGTAAAAACCCTAATAAGATGACTTCAGCCACTGTCACACTGAGGTCAACCCAAATGTCAGTAAAAAACTCCCCATAAACTCCCATCCCTCTGCTCCCCCAACACAACCCCAACTCAGTGGGAGTCTTGGAGCCACTTCAGTGGGAGCAGGCAGGGAAGAAGGTTGTGTTCTGGAAACAGAGTGAGGGCAGAAACCACCTGGGAAATTTCCTCATGACACATGGAGACATTTTCAATGCTTTAAAACCTTTTTCAGTTAAAAAAAAAAAAGAAAAAAAATTAATTATATTATAATAACAGTGTGTCCTGAACAATAGATATATATAATAAGTATCACTTCCCACCAGGATAGAGACCACGTTTCAGGAATTTTTCACTGCTCACTCAGGACCAGCTTGAATGCTTCTCTGTTATCTCAGGACTGGTTTTACCACGGGGGTTTCCCCACAGGAGTAAGTAAATATTCCATGCCTGGAGATATTCTCCCTCCTCTTGCACATGCACCCCCTGAATCTTTTTCTCCACATATCCAAACAGGTATTTCCAAAAAAAAATTCTCAATTTTTGGATTCCAGCTTCCCCCACCCCAGTCCCCAACTCCTCTTTTTTTCATTTTTAATCAACTCTTACAGGTCTATGAAAGAAAAATTGTCACTCATGCCTCTGTGCAGATGAAGTGCTGCACCTCAGTTTCAATACAGATGTTTTCTTCCCTTCAGATTTCTGCACTATGGCTGAACTTGACACTTCAAAAATTCAATTAAGCATCCTAAGAACATGAGCTAAAGCCACTGCATAAGAAATTGCTCACAACTTTATTTAAAGTATTTGTACAGCAATTACTCAGGAGATCCTGCACTTAGTTGGGATTTCCTGTTCAACTTGATCTGATTACAAGAAGTATTTTGTAATCAAGCCAATATGAAAGTATTTCATGGAAGCAATGATGTCTACATGGCAAATCTAATTAAGGGGCCTGAAAAGCCACATTTGTTAACTGCCTCTTGGGCCAGAATATGAGCAACCTGCTGTGGTGGGAGGTGTCCCTGACCATGGCAGGGGGTGTAAAACTAGATTATTTTTAAGGTCCCTTCCAACCCAACCCATTCTATTGTTCCATGAAATCTGTCTACAGGGCTTCCATTTTGAGAACAGGATTACAATTCACATTGGATCTGGAAACTACTGCTCAAATGATGTCAATTTTTCTTTCCCTTTTGAGGGTTTAACTGAAAAAAAAATAAATAATTAAAAATCTCTGTTTTCTTTGTGTTCAGATGAACCCTAGAGATCCACCACAGGCCAGGGAAATCCTGTTATTTTCTTATTTCCAAAAGACTGCCTTTAAACTGGAGGAGAAACAAAAGCCTGATGTCTTGCCCGTTTGCACCATTTAGCTACTGCTGATTCCTGGAAAGCCTCCAGTGGTCAATGTCACCCCTCAGATCTGGAGCATTCAATACAATGTGATTTACTGTCTGGACTGAATGCCTAGTGCTGCAATTCCTTGTTTTTCCCATTTAAAGGAAATTGCTTCTCTACCTTATGCTGACTTCAATGTTGTTTTTGTTGTTTTTTTTTTTTTTTGCTTACAGTCCTCCCCATGGTTCCATTTACAAACCAAACCCCAGTGATGCTTGTGCAATTAGATTACAAAGGGCTGTATTATTTTAAAGTCAGTATCTGTATCTAATTTCTATGGCATCGTTTACAACTACGTCTAAGAATCAGGCAGCTTTTTTTCCACCCCTCTTTTTCTTTTTATGCTTAATTTTGCCACACTTTCTCCTTATTTAATAAAATATCTGTGTAGGTTTGAATTAGCAACACTCTGGGAAACACTTCCAATTCAATTCCTGCTTTTACAACAAAGCCATAAGGAGCAGATGCAGCTTAGCACAAAATCTAAACACGGTCTAGTTGCTCCTGGTCAGAATCCACAGCCCTGCAGACCCCTTTATTCCACTCAAACTGCACTTGTGTCCTCTCATTTCCTCAGGGGAGCAACCAAGGCAAAGCATCAACACCCCTCATGTTTCAGTTTCACCCTCTGGAGCATCAAATAGCAGCAAAAACCCAATATAAAAGCCCTGGAAAACAGGCTTGGAGATCTGTATGCTGAGATTTTGCACATTTAAGGTTACTCATGAGTGGGAGAGTTGTGGGGGGTGGAAGTAAAGCACGAGAATGTTACTTATTCAAAACAAACAACAGCAAAAAAAACCAAATTTTTGAGCACAAGCAGGATTTCAGGAGCACAAGCACAGAGGATTCAACCTTTGCACACCTGGAACAAAACCCTGATCCCGTTCCAAACCATTTAATCCCTCCAGTTCTCTCAGTGACTGCATTCCAGAGTCCCATCACTAGAAATTTTCAGCACTTTTTTGGTTATCTCTAGTGGCAAAAACCAACCAACCCAGCAAACAAAACTGAACATAAAGTCCATGCTCCCAAAAAAGGGCTAAGCAAGGAGTGAAGTTTATTTTATTTCCCTGCAGTGTTCATCTTGGGCAGGCTGAGGATGAACCCCAAGCAGCAGCTGCTCACAGAAGCACTGGAAGAGCCCCAAACAACAGAAAAATACAAACATCTTCCTCAACTAAAACACATGGGTGGTTGTGTTGTTTTGGGGTTGGTTTTTTTTTCCCATTTAAAAGTCAGGTTAGGAGAAGGAAAATAACCAAACACAAAAGACAACTCAAGACAAGAAGATAACCCCAACTAACTGCCACAGTGATAGGAATAAACAAAGAGACCTGCCAGCAGCAGAAAGAGAACTGCAGGGATGGTTTAAGGGAGTTTCACAGTACCTCTGGAGCCTGGGGGTGCCTCTGTGTCTCTGGAGAGCTGAGAGGTGCCAGAGCAGCAACTGCTGAGGTGGAAGGAGAGCTCTCCCTCTTCCCTCTCCCTAAATACCAGAGGGACAAGCCCCAGTTAACAGCAGCAGACCCAGCTGAGGCACATTAAGGAGAATTACTGGGATGTGGGGAGTGAGAGTCTTTGACTCAGCTGAGGGCTGGCAGCATTAGCCTCCCACCCTGTACCTGGGGAGGGTCCTTCCCAAGCAGGTGCTGTTAAGAGAAAAAGGCTTTTTTGTGCCCTCCTACACCTGCCTACAAACCTGAGAGCCCTGCCTGCTGAGGTTGGGGAATCTCCTGCTCTGGAGACTTTCCAGTCCCACCTGGATCTGTTCCTGTGAGACCTGCCCTGGGTGACCCTGCTCTGGCAGGGAGGTTGGATTCCATGATCTCCAGAGGTCCCTACCAGCCCCAAACATTCTGTGATTCTAGGAGCAATCCCAGCCTCTTTGTGGCTTTGCTCCCAACATCTGTACCATGTGTGTGGTGCTACACAGAAGAAAATAAGAGATGTTCCTACTGTATCAAAAAAAAAACCAAACCAACCAAAACCAGGAGAGAAATATTTATTTTTCAAAGTGATTCTATCTGAAAAGGATGCTAATTCAAGAGGAGGGGTACTCATGCCAACAGCTTGAGGCTGATTTTTTTTAATTTCATTTGAAAGCACTTTTAAAAATCTAATATAAATTCAGAAAAAGGAAAAAAAAAAGTCAGTGATTGCTTCCTCTCTATGAGACTTTAAACCAAGTTTTTAAGCTGGGTAATTATAAATGGCATAAATTACAAGTTTTCATAAGTCAAGGTTTGTTTTCAGAGATGTATCCTATCAAATGTAGATGTGATTAAACAGCTTTTTTTTTTTTCATATGCTGGAGAGAAATAAATTACAATTTGGCATGAAATTACAACTTTCCATGGGAAAAAAATATGACTGTGTCTGAGCCTCCAACTTTTCCCTAATGAAAGCTGTATTACCCAACCTTTACATCTAGGCAGAGCAAATCATCTATTTCCCTGACACTTTAACATCATTCACATGATATTTTTACTTCTCCCACATGAAGACAGGCAGAGAATCCCCCAATCCCTGAGGAGAGCCAGGCTGGTGTTTCTGCTCCAGGGTTTTGGCTCAAATGATCATTTACCTTTTGTCAATTCTCCTGGTGTAGATTATTCTCTCCACTAAAGGACTGGTCCCAGCAGGGACAAACTGGAGTCCAAATGTGGTTGGTTTGTCTGTTATTAGAAGATCTCACAGCCCTCCAGTGCCAGGACAGTCCTTGGAGCTGCTCTTGAGCTCCTCAGAAAAGGCAGCACAAATATTTGTCCAAAGTGCCCAAATGATGGACAAGGAGCACACAGAAATTCCTCTCTACTGCTCAAGTGCACAACACTAATCTGAGAACACCAGGAGAGCTGGAGACCACCAGGAGCTTGACAGTGATCCTGGGAACCTTGGAATGACCCTTCATTTCTGCAGTTGGGTTCCAAAGTATAAGCTCCTCTCCTTTTGGGGCAATTTCTGTGTCTCCAAAAGTCATGTCTCATTAGAAATGGAAGCTGATGCTTCCAGGATACTCTGCTAAAGGGCAGCACGTGCCAAATCCAGCACCAAAATACCATGGAAAAGGTAAAACTTGGGGATTAAAGATCAGCTGAGCTGTATTTAGGTTTTAATCAGCAGGATTAATCACCTGGAGATTGCCCCAGCAATACAAACTGTCTCCTCATGATGTGCCATATGTCCCTGGAATGTACCTTGGCATGGTGGATCAGGGGAGAATCCCAGGATGAGGAGACAAGCACTGCAAGGAAGACAGATGATAGCAACCAGCTCTCTCAGAGTATCACTTGCTGAAAAGCAAGCAATTTTTATGTCACAGGTAGCAAAACCATTAACTCTCAGGGGTAGGGGAACAGAAGACGAAATAATGAAGCTCCAAAAATAACCCCAGCATGAAATAAAGCAAAGAGGTGTTGCCAAGAAGCATCTCACTTCTTTTGCACAGTACTAAACCCTTTGATTTTTCCCCTAATTTGCTGAAGTTTCTCAAATATCCCAAGTAAACAACTCTTACCACACAAATTGCCTGAGAGCTGCTTCCCTTTGTCATCTGGGGTCTTGCAGCACTTCTCTGCTCCAACGTTTTAGGAAATCAGCTGGAAAATCTCCAGATTTCTCTGCATTAGCAATGATGATTGCATTGAAAAGGCTGCTGAAGAATTGACAGTGGAGTTTTGCAGAAGTTCTTGCAAACAAGACCTCACTGTCACTGCTCACGAAAAATGAGCAAAAAGCTCCATGAATACCAACAAAATGTTCTGGCTCCTCTTTTCAAGATGATTTTATATGTTTCCCATTCCAGATTCTATGCTGTTTCCTAAATTCTGATTGCTATCAATCCATACAGTTCTACATAGATGTAGTTTTTTTTTGGTCTCCAACAACAGCTCTGCTGGGAAGCTAATCTTACATTTCCAGAAAGTCTGAGTTATTCAGGTGAATAATCAATTTTCCACATTTTATGCAATAAACATTGTTCAAGTTATTTGCTTGAAATAATAAGAACTGTTAGTACAGTCTGCTTGGTCTTTTGAGGAGAGCTGTAGACCAGACACTGCAAAGTTGTAAAATATCAAGGCAACACAGTTTGCTATGTCATTTTTGATCTTTTTTTTCTGGTGTGTGACTGGCATGATAACTACAAGATGGACAGATGCCAGTCTGAGCATGNACTGTATCAAAAAAAAAACCAAACCAACCAAAACCAGGAGAGAAATATTTATTTTTCAAAGTGATTCTATCTGAAAAGGATGCTAATTCAAGAGGAGGGGTACTCATGCCAACAGCTTGAGGCTGATTTTTTTTTAATTTCATTTGAAAGCACTTTTAAAAATCTAATATAAATTCAGAAAAAGGAAAAAAAAAAGTCAGTGATTGCTTCCTCTCTATGAGACTTTAAACCAAGTTTTTAAGCTGGGTAATTATAAATGGCATAAATTACAAGTTTTCATAAGTCAAGGTTTGTTTTCAGAGATGTATCCTATCAAATGTAGATGTGATTAAACAGCTTTTTTTTTTTTCATATGCTGGAGAGAAATAAATTACAATTTGGCATGAAATTACAACTTTCCATGGGAAAAAAATATGACTGTGTCTGAGCCTCCAACTTTTCCCTAATGAAAGCTGTATTACCCGACCTTTACATCTAGGCAGAGCAAATCATCTATTTCCCTGACACTTTAACATCATTCACATGATATTTTTACTTCTCCCACATGAAGACAGGCAGAGAATCCCCCAATCCCTGAGGAGAGCCAGGCTGGTGTTTCTGCTCCAGGGTTTTGGCTCAAATGATCATTTACCTTTTGTCAATTCTCCTGGTGTAGATTATTCTCTCCACTAAAGGACTGGTCCCAGCAGGGACAAACTGGAGTCCAAATGTGGTTGGTTTGTCTGTTATTAGAAGATCTCACAGCCCTCCAGTGCCAGGACAGTCCTTGGAGCTGCTCTTGAGCTCCTCAGAAAAGGCAGCACAAATATTTGTCCAAAGTGCCCAAATGATGGACAAGGAGCACACAGAAATTCCTCTCTACTGCTCAAGTGCACAACACTAATCTGAGAACACCAGGAGAGCTGGAGACCACCAGGAGCTTGACAGTGATCCTGGGAACCTTGGAATGACCCTTCATTTCTGCAGTTGGGTTCCAAAGTATAAGCTCCTCTCCTTTTGGGGCAATTTCTGTGTCTCCAAAAGTCATGTCTCATTAGAAATGGAAGCTGATGCTTCCAGGATACTCTGCTAAAGGGCAGCACGTGCCAAATCCAGCACCAAAATACCATGGAAAAGGTAAAACTTGGGGATTAAAGATCAGCTGAGCTGTATTTAGGTTTTAATCAGCAGGATTAATCACCTGGAGATTGCCCCAGCAATACAAACTGTCTCCTCATGATGTGCCATATGTCCCTGGAATGTACCTTGGCATGGTGGATCAGGGGAGAATCCCAGGATGAGGAGACAAGCACTGCAAGGAAGACAGATGATAGCAACCAGCTCTCTCAGAGTATCACTTGCTGAAAAGCAAGCAATTTTTATGTCACAGGTAGCAAAACCATTAACTCTCAGGGGTAGGGGAACAGAAGACGAAATAATGAAGCTCCAAAAATAACCCCAGCATGAAATAAAGCAAAGAGGTGTTGCCAAGAAGCATCTCACTTCTTTTGCACAGTACTAAACCCTTTGATTTTTCCCCTAATTTGCTGAAGTTTCTCAAATATCCCAAGTAAACAACTCTTACCACACAAATTGCCTGAGAGCTGCTTCCCTTTGTCATCTGGGGTCTTGCAGCACTTCTCTGCTCCAACGTTTTAGGAAATCAGCTGGAAAATCTCCAGATTTCTCTGCATTAGCAATGATGATTGCATTGAAAAGGCTGCTGAAGAATTGACAGTGGAGTTTTGCAGAAGTTCTTGCAAACAAGACCTCACTGTCACTGCTCACGAAAAATGAGCAAAAAGCTCCATGAATACCAACAAAATGTTCTGGCTCCTCTTTTCAAGATGATTTTATATGTTTCCCATTCCAGATTCTATGCTGTTTCCTAAATTCTGATTGCTATCAATCCATACAGTTCTACATAGATGTAGTTTTTTTTTGGTCTCCAACAACAGCTCTGCTGGGAAGCTAATCTTACATTTCCAGAAAGTCTGAGTTATTCAGGTGAATAATCAATTTTCCACATTTTATGCAATAAACATTGTTCAAGTTATTTGCTTGAAATAATAAGAACTGTTAGTACAGTCTGCTTGGTCTTTTGAGGAGAGCTGTAGACCAGACACTGCAAAGTTGTAAAATATCAAGGCAACACAGTTTGCTATGTCATTTTTGATCTTTTTTTTCTGGTGTGTGACTGGCATGATAACTACAAGATGGACAGATGCCAGTCTGAGCATGACTCTGAGCTTGGAGAGAGTGAGGTCCTGAGCCATGACCTCCTTGATCCTGGCAGTGAAGGGTCTGGATAGGAGCAGAAGCACTGAAAAGCTTTGGCTTTTCATGGCCAAGGACCCCTACTGGAGGAAGAGGAGCTGAGAGATGAGATCCATTTGTCTAGGAAGGCAAAAGCACCTTTGCCAAAAGGTTTGCCAAGGGGATGCTGAGGATTTTAAGTGATGTACATGTGGGGACAGCAAAACCAGCTTCAGTTCAGGGAGAGACTGGAGATAAAGGGGAGTTTTAAGCACACAGGGCAGGGTGATGGGAGCAGAATTCCTTGGGAAGGATGAAGCAGGTTCAGAGGGGCCACAGCTCTGCACAGGGGGGATGCAGGCAAACAAGCACAGCAGGTGAAGCCCAAACTCCTGCAGCCACTGCATATTCAGAGAGGAAAAACTCACCTTTAAGGTAATAAAATGAGTTGGAAAGTGCACCCAGAGCTGTGCCTTGGCAATGGGTTCACACTGGCACTGAGATACTGTGATCCAGGCTCTCCTCACATGCAGACCTCTGCAGCCCAAGGTTTCTTCTTTCAATATTTCCCCATCTCTAAATCACCTCTGCAGGAAAAGGTCATCCCTAAGCCTGGCTTCATGCTGAACAGTTCTCTCTTCTCCATTACTCACTAGGTTTTTTGCCTTCAGGAGAGTGAGCTAATATACATGAATTTGCAAGTGTGTGCTATCCCCAACTTCTGATTCAGACTAAAGAGGTGTTATTTCTGTGTTCATTAAACCACTTCTTCTTTTCTTTTCTTTTTTTTTTGCTATAAATTTTAATTAATGTACACATGGCCTTCTGCTTTGGAATCCAAATGCCAGAATATAAATTGTATCCAAATTTTGATGCAAGTGCTACTGGTAATGAAACACAAACAAAATCTAATGCCATGAGAAAAAAAAATGTCTGACATTTTCCCCTGAAGGGATTTGAGCAAAGCAAGACCTTAATGAGAGAACACTGCATTCTTTCTTCCTGGAGAATACAATTCTCTGCACACTTTGATGAATTAGTGGAAGTTGATGCATGGTGAAGGTATGGAGATTAGTTTGGCAATGGGATGAATAAATCCCCTGCAAAGGGAAAGCTCAAACACCCTGAACATTTCCCCACGTCAGTCAGGGGCGAAGCACAAGCATCACACTGCACACACAATTCACACCCTTTTTCCTCACATCCTTATTGGCAGTTGCAGAGATTTCTCTTCCAGAATGAGAAATCAGCAACTTGAGGTGGCTTTTCTGGCAGGAATTATGAGCACTGGGATGGCACCTGAGGTTCTTTGAGGTCCTTTGGTCCTCAAAACAGAAATGCAACTGCCTTTTAATTTTTTTTCCCCTTATTTTTAATTTTTTTTTTTAGCAGGATCACTCTGAATGAGCAGAGAATTCCAAAGCATTAGGAAATGCTTCATTTTTCACGTTGTATTTTTGGGGTGGGTGGGAGCAAAGCAGGAGAAGAGAGGGGGGATAAGGAATACACTCACATTTCAAGCTGAAAGTTCCTGATTCAATCGAAGATCTAAATTTGGGGATTCTAAAGCATACTGTACAGACATATGTGCTGTCAGCTGCAAACGACTCCTCCAGCACTCAGAGCTGAACACAGCACCATATGTTATGCCAAGATTACTGCTCTTCATTAGACATGAAAGAAGATTTCCAATTTTAATCTTCATTTTCAATCATTATTTTATTTGGCAGTCTAAACACAATGATGACAGACGGCCTCTTGATCTGAGCTCTGAGCACCTGCTGCAGGTACATTCCCTCTCCCCTTCTCCCTCTTCAAGGAAGGCAGGAAAAAGGGGATAAAAAAGTGAAACCTTGAGATTGAGCAAGATCTTGCTCCCCTGCAAGGAAGCTGAGATGGGTAGTGGCTGTGACTTGTGGCCATTAAGAAAGAAAACAGCCTTGATAGTAAAGTTGGGCTGTGTTAGCACAGATTGTCCCATGGAAAGCAGAGAAATCCTAGGAAGGAGAAGGCTTCCTCAGCCCTTCTCTGTCCCAACTCCATGTCCAGTAACACCCTGCATGCCAGGCCATGAAACATGACCAAAACAATTTAATCCCAGAAAAAATGGAATGGTTGGAGGGGTTTTCTCTGCTCCTGCTGTAGCAGGGGGATGCTGTCCTTGGTTGGAGCAGTGTGAGAAGCTGCAATCCCACTTCATTTTCAGAGAGCAGACCAGTGTCACCAGTTCATTTTCTGCTTTTTCCCTAAGGGAGGCAGAGTTCCCTGAACTGTTAACATGAGGAACACAGAGTATGATGACAGCTGAAGCCTTTCTAAGGGCTTCTTTTGCTTCAGCAAGGGGCTTCCACAAAGGCACCCACAAGGGAGGGAGTGAGGGCAGCAGAGGGCACAGAATGCCAAGGCACTGGGCCTGGAAAAGCCATTCCTTACCCCTATTTTACATCCACTCTGTGCTCCCCTTTTCCCCAGTCTTTATGTCTAAAATAACCACTCAAGCAACCAACCATACCTTATCCCATTTTGGTTTGTAACCAGCCCAGATAATTCATGAACTCATCTAATGCTACCAGATTAATGATTTTCACTTCCCCATCTCCTCACATTCTGAGGTGAATCGTTGCTGCAGTCGGATCATCTGTCTCCTTAGTATAATTTTTCCTTCATTTAGCAGAAGATTTAATACATTCTCCACCTAATGTTCTTCCAATTTACATAAAACAGTCTGCATTTCAGAATGTCAAGAGCAGCAGTGAAAAAAAAGTACATTTTCCTCATGGAAATTACTCACTTAACACCTGCTAGTAACAGTGGAGGCAACTGAACATATATATCTCTGTATCTATGGACTTCCTACTTCTTGATTTTCTTTCCAACTCCTCGGGGTGCCTCAGGTAATAACACCCTGACAGAGAGCAGCACCAGGTTGTGAAATGTAATTGTACATCCCAGCCTGCCTTTCAAATCAAAACTTACTTTGCAATATGTTTGGGGCAGAACTCTACTGCAACTGGGGTCACTGCCAGGGTCCTGCTTAGAGCAGAGCCTGCTCTGAGGTCCTGCTTAGAGCAGAGACACTGTCAGCCCACAAACAATAGCTGGCAGCACAAGGTCAAATACAGCAAGCACTGGGCTGTGAAGAGGCATTTATTCCATTTGCTTAACGTCACGCTGAGCTGCTGGTACCTACTGGCAAGTGGCATCCCCTTTTCAGTACAGCTTGTGCTAGATCAACCACTGTGCAACTTAATTAGAGAGTAATTTGGCATGAAATAGCTCCTGCAGCTCGGGCACGGCTGGAGCACAGGTAGGTCAGCTGCTGCTGGGGCACTTGGAAAAGCAGTGATGACACAGCTACTGTCAACCCCCACATCAGGCTGCTGATTTGTCAACCCCCCAGCTGGTAGCACCAACTCCTAGTAGTAGTTCAACTACTCCACTCTTCATCACCCTTGTAAAATCAGCACCCTTGAACTCACAAGAGGTGCCACAAACTGAAGGAGCAAAGGAGTCAACCCTACAGGCAGTATCTTCAGGTCAGAACTGAGGCATCCCAGCAAGGAATGGCACTGACACATCCCTGGGCTGCTGAGAAAGAAAGTTTCTTTTTCTAGGTCTGTTTTTTGAACAACCACTCTGGTTCTGTGGGTTTTTTGTTTTAAATAAAGCACATGCTCTCTGCTACTTCCTGATTTCTTCCAGGCATAAAAACAGTTCAGTGGGATCAGATGCAGTCATTTTAAGTATATTAAAATCTTCAGGGAAGAACATGACCAGAGTATTCGTTTTAAGCACCAATTACATGCATATTTTCTAGCAGAGATGACTGCAGGAGCAGACAACAAAAGCATTCCCAATTCTCTCTCCACAGTGCCTGTTTGTTGAGTCACAGGTGGAGGGGGAAGGCTCTCAGATATGGCTTTAAGTAAAACACCCCTGTCTCATCCCCTGTGAGCAGGACTACAAATATGGTGATGATAATAATAATAATAATAGCAGTAAAAAAAGAAGATGAGCTGACCTGGAGGTTTTTCAGCCAGAGAGGCTGGAGTCTCAATGCTCTGGTGAGTGATACACTAAATATTCATGCAGTAGAGATGTGATCATTTGGTTTCTACGTTGAAGCCCCAAGTGCTTTGATTTCAGCAGCTGGAGACAAATGGCTCAGCACACTAACACCCACTGTATCTTTGTACTGAGATCTTCAAAGGACTCCAGCAGGTTAGGTCTGGCTTTTTTTTTTTTGCTGCAGAGTTTAATTCCAGCTTTTTTTTTTTTTTAATCAATCTGCATGGTTTTCTGCCTGGCTTCCCAGCACACCAGGTGAAGACAGAGGCAAAGATGCTTTGCAAACAGGCAGAATACAGGCTGTAGCTCCAGACAGTGCTCCTCAGTTCAGCTTTTGACCACTGCAACAAGAACCTTATCCCAACCTTCCAAATTATCCCAATCCCTCCAAACTAGAGTGCCATGCTGAACAAATCTAAAGGATGAATCTACTCTCCTCCTCACTGACACTCTCAGATTGTTACTCAGTTGAAAGGCCTCTGCTCCCCACACAACTGAAGCTTCCCATGACCACCTGGGATATTGCCCTACCAGTTGTCTCATTTTCACAGCCTGTGTTTACTCTGGAGCATCAGATGGATGACACCCACATTTCCTTGTTCCTAATTTGATTCATATTTACTGCCCCTTCAAGGTAAAACAGGAATCCAGGAGGAAACAAGACTGTCAGAAGAACAGAAGATGTTGCACTTGTACCTGGTGTAACCCTGAAAAAAGTCAAAATTGATCCAAACAATTTATTCTACAGCTTCTCAATTGCCACCACAATCTGCTGCTCTTCTTGCCTAATTCCTTTTCAGTTACAGTAGGTGACTCTCAGCTTTCTCCCTCCACTTTGAGTTCCAAGATGATGGTTCCTCACTTGGGTCAAGCAAGAGCAGCCTCAGGAGTTCCCTGACGTGGTCTGCATGTTGTCATGTATGCCCAGGGATGTTCCCTCACTCTGGAAGTCATTTTAGCAAGCTCTGCTTTGCTCCTGCAAGGAGGGAATTGGTGTAAATACCTTCAGAACATGCACTGACTAGGGCCTGGCACCACAAAACTCTGCTTTCTGGAGGTGAAAGTTTTCACTGAGCTATTGGAAGCAAAGATTGGCTGTTTCTCCACTCTGCCCCAGTGGCATAGATTTGTTTGAATTGTGGCATAGAATTGAATTGTTTGGGTTGGAAGGGCCCTTTAAAGGGTAAGAAGGGACCTTGAAAGGACTAGAGGCAAGCATATATATATATATATATATATATATAT
>VYZU01048169.1:88982-110432 GCA_013401355.1 Ceyx cyanopectus | reverse complement strand
ATATATATATATACACATATATAAACTGATCCTTTCATATATAATAGTTACACCACTGTTTATTAGCAGGAGGGAGGAAGGGAAAAGGAGAAAGAGGGGCAGGTGGTATTTCTTCTGGAATCAGCTCCTTGCCATACATCATGCATGGAACTACCACCATTTCTGTCCCTGGACAAAAATCCCTCTCTGATTTACCTTCCCCAGTAGTCATGACTGCTTCTCAAGAGTTCAGAAATACTCTGCTGCTTCAAAAAGTAAAATACAGGTTTATTAAGTGATTCCTTCCTCGGGGTCTGTGGTGTTCTGTGGCTACCATCCAAAGCACAAGCTCTTTATATCTTGTTTAGTAACAACCATGCACTAACCAATAATAAATATCATTGTACCCTCTTCAGTCCTGCTCTGGATGCTGAGGAGAGGGAGCTTGGCAGCCAGCAGCACTGCTTTCATTCAGGCAGGATCAAGTTCCCTGGGGTTCCCTTCACTGACTCTTCTGCTTCCACCTTCTGCTCGTATAGGCAGCCTTTTTTTTTTTAATTCTACACAGAATTCTTCTGTGCTAGCATCTTACATGAGTATAATCATGAGTTACAACAGAAAAACCAAACAGAATTTATTACATGGGCAAAGTTCACTTCCTTACACAGAGTGTTTCTTATTCTGCAATCTGCTGTGTGTATTTACTTGTTCATTGATGCATATTTCATGACTTTGGAACAGGCTTCCTAGTCATTGTTTCAGACTGAGCTCCAGGCCAGTAAAACACTGAAACAAGTGCAGAAAAGAATTTGGAGAGTGTGGATAATCCTACCAAGAGAACTGAAGCTGAACCAGCTGCACCAGCAACATCTGCCCCTGGTGTGGAGTAAGAATGAAAAGGGAAAAATACCTCAAGGACCCATGAAAACCAGCCTGTTTTGACAGGACTTAACAATCCCACTTTTCCCCAGGAAAGGAGGGTGAGCATTAATTGCCAGAAACTGTGTGCCTAAAAATAAAGATGTAAAAAAGGAGTCTTAGGATCCTGATGAAGTGAGAAGAATCTCAGAGCTCTGAGCTAGATTCTTGACAGCAATAGAGAAAATGCTAAGAATAGAAAAAGGAGTAGGAGTAGTCAAGGCTGAAAAGTTTCTGAAGGGCTTTGATTGCCAATTTCTTCACAGAAGCTCTTATTCAGGCTACCTGTTCTGGGAGGAAGTTAAATATTTAGTGGAGCTTCAGTGCCTTGAAAGGGAGTTGGTAAATGTCTATTTTTGGGTTGCACTCCATTCAGTAGAGTGGCCAAAACATCAGCAAGGCCAATATTTGTCTCAGATCTGTCAACAGAGAATTGCTCTGGCTAAAGTCATTAACAAAAGGGCACAGTGACATGTTAGAGCCAAGGCCAGAACACACCAGAGAGGTGTCTCTCTCCATGCACAGCGAGCACACGTGCATAACAGAGGGATTAAAATACAAATTCACTCCTCCAAAAAACCACCCTTCACCAGGCAGGGAAAAAAAAGAATAAAAAAACAGAAATCTGAATTGTCTTCAGGTACTCTGTGAAAGTGCTCAGTCACAAGGGCTGTTTTCTTTCTTTCTTTCTTTCTTTCTTTCTTTCTTTCTTTCTTTCCCTCACCTTCCCTTTATTTAAGCAACGTGTTCCCCTGTCCACAGTAAACAAAATATTACAAGAACTTCAATGTAGAATTCCAAATCATCACTGACAACACTCAGACCTTCTGCTCCCAGAACACAGAACCATCCTTGGGTGCAGGAACCACAATGCTCCACTGAGCAGCTCTCATTTGATGCCCAGTACACCCTGGTTTCCACGGTGGTTTTCCAGTACATTCATGAAAGTCTTCATCATAGCAAGGCTGATAACTGGTCCTCTGTTGAAAATACCTGCTCTAAGCAGGACAAGACTTCAATAATTTCTTTCTGAAATTCAGTGCAACCAGTACTGTATTAAACATCACTCTCCTTACTCCTACCCTTACTGACAGGAGAAGATTTACTAACATATTCCTCCATGATGTTCCATGGCTGTGAAACTGGACAACTGGCAAGTGTCTTATTATTCCCAGTGTATCCCAACGTAATCTGAAATTTGGTGTCATCTTTCTGCTAAGATTTAAGCTCCTTCCTTGTCACCTAGAGACACACTGCTGCTGTGGGAGCCCATCATTTACCATTCCTCACTGAATTCATAGCAACAACTTGAGTCATCCCCATTCTGGTGACTCACTGCTGCCACTTGATATAAATCTCTTTAATTTTAAGTCACACAAAATCATCTGAGTGACAGCCAGCAACAGCCCTATGATTTTCTGGCTTCTGCATCATTACATCTCTCTCCTTAGCACTTCTTAGTGCTCACACGTCTTGACTATGAGAAAAATGTAATTTAAAAAAGCAGTTTCTATGAACATTACATAAAAATATAGATCCTTTACATGTATACTGAAGAAAAAAAAAAATCCTTTCCACCTGATGGTATCAAAGCATTGCATAAATGCTCATGAAAAGTTCTCACTGTCATCATAAGGGATCTAAAGCTGATGCCTGCAATGAGTTTTCAGGGATCAACAACAACCTAAGCCCTGCAGGGACACATGAAAATACTGCAGAGGAGCACTGTAAGCTCACTATTTATGGCAAGTCCTACTGTCTCCTTGCTTGCTATCTTCACAGTGAAACTGGGAAAGCAGTTATTATGTTCAACTGGTATCCAAGCTCCTCTGCTTCCTTCTCAGGGAGTGGGGAGCCCCTTCCCAGCTTTCAGTACCTGCTGAAGGTTTGTCTCTGGTGACACCATGTCTTCCCCCTACCTGAGACCAAGGTAAGCTAATGAAGTGCTCCTTCCCCAGTGGCAAAGAGGGTCTTTAATCAGCAGAGGCAGAGAGATGATGCAGCAGAGTAGCTGGGAGGTGGAGCCAGGAATCCTTCTGCCTCCATCCACCTCTGCACAAGGCCTGGGGTAGCAGCAGGAGCAGGTGCTTAGGTGAGGATGTGTAAGAAGAAAGAGGTATGCCCAGAGAAAGAACAAGCAAGAGGTGAGGAAGGAGGAGAGAGGGATAATTTATTGCTGCAGTTTTCCAACTGGCAGTTCCCATATCATTAGCAGAGCACTAATGACTTCTCAGGACTGCTGCAGTGGCTCTAAATCTGAAGAATCCTGCCTTGTGTAGCCAGAGGCTGTTACTCCCATCCCTGACAACACCTGAGTTCAGGGACTTCTGCCAGTGACAAAGGGAATGGATGTTTCTTACCCTTTCTTGCCCTCAAAAGAGAAGAGAAAGTGACAGAGAGTGTTGCAGGAGGTCCCTCTGCACACACAAGCACAAACTCTGCTCAGTCTCCACACGACAGTCACAAAAGCCCCACATCTTTTAAGTGTTGAAGTTTTCCCACCAGTTAAATGAGTCTAACAAACATCTTTTTTCTTCAGCTTTCTCAAGCTTGGAGGAAAAAACAAACAAACACTAAGTGTTATTCTGTTTGCTAATTATTAATATAAGTGTGTTGGCATAGTTTATACTATGCTATTTTCTACAGGTTTTCAACTTAAATAACTTTGCAGGACAGAGTATATTCAGAACAACCTCAAAGCTGCCATAACAAGGAATAGCTCCTATTACATCTTCTTTGAAGGATTTTCTAAAGCACTAATTATTGACCTAGCTAAGTCTACTGAAGTCAACAGAAGGTTTGTATGGCAGGCCCAGATCTAGCACTGAAAACCATGAAGTTGAAAAGCCAGCCCTTAAGCAATAGAAAGGGAGCTGCTAACATTCAGCAGCACATTGCTCCAATAAATACCCAGAAGTCACAATTATGGTTGGATGGATACTGTAAAAACATATGGAGGTGCCACTTTAGAAAGCAAATGAAGTGAAGAATGCCCCAAAAGCTGATTCTCAGGATTTCCACTGTGTGGTCATTGTTTTAACTTGTGCTTGCACAGAAGGAATTGTTATGATGGTTGGAATCCTGCTGCTGAAATCCTTAAGCAAGTTGCTTTTACAGGCCAGAAGACCCTCAGTTAACTGAAGTGAGGAGTGTTGCACCAGCACTCCTTGGGTCTCAGTCACTGAAATACTTAAATATGGCTGAGATTTTAGGTTCACATTTAAGACTTTTGTGGCTTTAATTGGACAGACAGTCAGTGGTTAAAAGCAGCAAAACTTTCTGAGTGAGGCTATGGCTGTAGTGGTGTAAAAGCTTTAAGTACAGCTTGTTTCAGTTTGGGGAACCAGTGTTTTTACAGCAATAACAGTGGCCCACCATATGATTAATGCTTAGGAAAACAAATGCATACAAACAAAACCACACACCTTTATCCAGTGTAATGCTGCCAGTAGCACTTCTGAAGTAGAGAAGAGCTCAAAGCTCTTCAACCAGGCATGGAATGCACAGGGCAACCCTCAGAGAAGCTGCCTGAGCAGAGAGCTGGACACAATTGCTTCAGAGCTCTTCCTGGTCCTGTGAGATGATTAACACACACACACAGACAAGGTTTTGAACTGAGTTGTCCAGGCAGCCATCCTCATGTTGCTACTGGTTCAACTTTAAGCACAGGCTTAACTCAACAGAAGGCCCTTGAGTAAGTCTGAGATCTTTTTTTCAGAGTACAAGACAGAGAGTTCTTGAGTGAAAAACACAACACAGAGCAAGCATCTGAAACCAGCACTACTACAACTAGACATGAGATGTAGATTAGCAATAACTAATCCAGGCCACACACAGCAGTGCAAGTTCAATGCCTTGGCTTACCACTGTCATCAGGAGCCTTTTATTGTCATCTACTGCACTGTATTATTACCCAGAAGATTAAATATATGACTTTTATTTAAGTCTGTCTTCTTAGTGCACCAGCTTTACCTGCCTGACTCAGTGCAGTGTACTCAAATTGCACCCTCTTGCCATAATTCTCTTGAAAACAATCCTATTGCATGAAGGCCACAGGTGATTAGGTAAAACAGGGGAAAAAAAAAAATCTCAGTGATGTTGCAACACATTCCAATTACCATACATGCCTAACACATCTCCTACACCCAGCTCTGCCAGAGAGAAAAAGGTTCAGTACCTGACCTAGTTAAATTACAGCAATAAATATTTCTAAGTACTTCTGGTGCCAAGAAAAGCTGAAGGAGGAAGCAGTTAATTTTCTGTCCTTCCTATATAATCTAGGCCTCATTCTGCCTCAGCAGCACTCATGTACAAGTCTATTACACTCAACCAACATAATTTTAATCATTCTACACCACTGCCCTACCCCAAAAGTTAGAATCTTGTCTCTTTTTTCTTCCTGTAGGAAGTAAACAAATGCCTGATGCTCTGAGCAGAGGGCAGTTCTACCTCTCCCTGCTGCCTGTGCTGAGGCTTTAGGTGCAGTCCCACAGTAAGGCAACCCAATTTCAATCCAAGCTGCTACAGTTTTCCCTCCTAGCTGTAAATCCCCCTCTTCATCTAGCAGAGAGCTGCCCCAGACAGTTGATTTGGGCAAAACCACTTGTTCTTGGGGCTATTATTTATTAGAATGTTTTCTGGCCAACCACTATTCCCAGCTGAAGTGAGGAGATAGGTTGGCAAAGCCATGGATGAGCAGATAATGGCAGATCAGCCTGCACTGCCATGAAACTCCCTTACCTGTGGGAGCAACTCCTGGGTTTGGATGTGTGAAACAATTAAATGTGTTTGGCCACAGAAGGCTTTTGTGTCCCTGAAACCTTCCTTGCACAGTTTGCTCAGTCCCTCAGCCATCACACTCTCTCAACAGCCTTCACCAGGAGCTCAAAGAGCACATCTTGAGCCACAAAGATTATTCTTTTCCTGATAATCACCCCTTTAAGTCAAACACTTTTCCTGACATCCTCATCCTATTTTGGCTGTTCTTACCTCCATGTGCAAGGGGAGGGCTTATGGTTGTGGAATGTTCCTCCATTTTAATCAAGCTGTGAAAAAGCAGCATTTAGAAGCAGTATGGGAAAAACAACTTCAGAGATGTTAATTTTCTGAATGCATAGAAAAAGAATTTTTAAAACTAGACAACTTTGAGCTTTTTGTGTCATCTGAGATACAGATTTCTCACACCCAGTGATGGAGAGCAGCAGACACTTGTGTAACACCAGAGAGACACTGCAAGAGTAGCTGCTTCCACCACCAAGAAGCTTTCAAAATATCTGGAATTCAGACACAAGCCCGGAAAGTGAGAAGACTGGCCTGCAAAGCAGGTTGTTTTGATGAATCCAGAGCTGCCCAAGACCTGCAAAACACAAGGTGACTGAAGAGAATTAACAGCTTGAACTGTCTCAGCAAACTTCTTTGATCAAGTACATTTCCAAAGCCCCAAATCCCTGCCACTTCACCAGGAGATGAAGGGGTTTCTCTGCACAAAGGCTGGGATTCTGCAGGAAGAAACCCAAACAACCCTTTGGGAAATGGGGATGTCTCTGCTGACTACAGAGGCAGCCTCAGTGTTATTTTCAGCTTCCATTGCTGGATCTTTCCCTTAGATCTCAGGAACACTACTTGATTCACATTTATCCATTGAAAAGAGAATTTGTTTAACTTTCTTTTTTACCTAGATATGTTTGCAGTGCTGGCTGCTGTAGGAGAAATATATACACTAAGAAAAGCTTCTTAAAGAACACATTACAGTAAATCAATACCTGGGGACATCTCCCCCCTGCACCAGAACCTCCTTCCTGACAGGGATAAAAATGCACACAGTGCTAGATCTAAATTTGAGCAAATAAAAAACAAATTTAAGAAAGTAAGAGCAGTTTATGAATCAGTTCAAATCTTCTGTCAACAGCAGGTCTGCCCAACCCATCAGATCTTGTTCAAGAGTTGCTTCTCTGGTGGCTTAATGCCTGGAAATGTAACTGAAATTACAGCTGCCTTGGCTTGCAAGTGCAAACCAACCTCCTGGGTTTGCTCAGAACAGAAAATCTTGATTTAAAAAGAAAAAAAAGAAGATAGATCAAAACTGGTTAAATTAACATTTTCAGCATAGCATATGAAATACTTTTTTAAAGTATTGTTTTAGGAAGAAAGGAGCTGATTTTCTCTCAGGCAAGAAAGAACCCATCCAATTGAGGCACAAATATAAATAAAGCACAACTGGTTTTGTAGCAATTAAATTAACAGGCAAAATATAAACTCTACCCAGCATTTGAGTGCTTTGCATTTGACCTTGCACATGGGAAGAATCTGAATCAAGAGGGAGGTCAGTTTTCCTTGAGGATGTTTTGGTGCTGGTGGGATATTTTGGTTTTTGTTTCTGTTTGTTTTGAGATTTCCAGTAACCAAAGCAACCTCTAGGAAATATGACAAGTTGTTTTGTTGTAAAGGTATAAACCACATGAATACATTCAGCACTACCCAGAAAATAGAGAGGTTAAAGGGAAAAGAACAGCCAAGCTCCTCCAAATAGCCCAGCAGCTCTTCTCAAGCTTGCTTGCCAGTAAGAGCAAATAGGATGGAGATGGTCCATGTGGAACAACTCTGGGATACTCCTTCAGAACAGGACAGCAACAAACTCACCCTCACCTAAGGGCAGGAACCAGCTTCACAGCTACACCCAGCACCACTGGGGCCTTAGATGCCAAGGTTTTGGCAGGAGGGACATAGGATAAGAAACCTTTACCTTATCATCTCCTTTCCCCTCTATCAACCTACAGTCCACCTCAGGATTACCTATGGATGAAATCACCTTGAGAACTGAACTCTAAACCACCAGCTGAAAGGAGAGGAGTGAGGGATGCAGAGGAATCAGTTGTGTTCTGTGTTCTTTTAGATGAAGAAAAAAAGAAAGGATTCCAAGCCATCCTTGGAAGCCCAACAAGCACTACAAAATAAAAATAAAGCAATATATCTAAGGCACTCAGCACTCATTTCACAAGAGATGCATCTATTTTTTCTTTAGGTGGCTGGCTCATCAAGCAGCACTCTGCTTCAGGAAGCCACACAAGGACATCACATCCATTTTTAAATGACTACAGGCAAATTTCTGTTTCGCCACATGGAAAGTTTTGTCAGAACATATTCAGGTTGATATTTTCAGAGCTTACTGTCAGCATCAATTATCAGCAGGGCACATGAACACAAACGTTCAATTACATTCAATATATGACTAACTCCTTCTTTGACTGAATGGCCACACAGCCATTCCTTGACACTGCACTTGCTACACCCACAGATGACAGTACCTGCCTGGCTTGCCTTTGGCAACTCTAAAAAGTCTTTTTTTTTTTCTCCTAAGAGGTTTAGGAAAGAGAAGCAGGTTTCCCTTGCTTATCTCTGAAACACTTCTCCAAAACTGATTCTCTCTTTCATTGCAGATACATCCATAGAATCACAGACTGGTTTGGGTTGGAAGGGACATTCCAAGGTCATCTGGTCCAACCCCCCCGCAGGGAGCAGGGACATCTGCACCCAGAGCAGGGTGCTCAGAGCCCTGGCCAACCTCCCCTGGGATGGTGCCAGGGATGGGGCAGCCACCACCTCTCTGGGCAGCCTGGGCCAGGCTCTCACCACCCTCAGCAGCAACAATTTCTCCTTCTCTCCAATCTCAATCTCCCTCTTTTAACTTCAAACCATCACCCCTTGTCCTGTCCCAACAGGCCCTGCTCAGAAGTCCCTCCCCATCTTTCTGACAGGCCACTTCAAGTCCTGACAGGCCCCAGAAGGTCTCCCCGGAGCCTTCTGCTCTCCAGGTTGACCCCCCCCAGCTCTCCTAGCTTTACAGTAGTGCTGTTACAGCCCTCAGATCATTTTTGTGGTCTCCTCTGGACCCAAATAACCCAGGTCTGATTAATTCTACACAGTCAAAATGATAAAGCAGAGGTGATCTGTCTGTAGCACTAATTTCCAGATTTTGGCCCTCAGAATCTCCTGGAAATGCATGTCCTGATGTCCTAAGTAAACCAAACCAAACCCAACCCCACAATAGCGAGAAGAAACTCATCCATGCCCTCCACAGGTAACTCAAGCCTTAAGAGATTCAGTTTTAAGATACTATTTCTGAATTTCTTTTGCTGTCTGGATACTCCTTTCCCATGGCAGTGGTGTGGAATCCAACGTGAGGTATCTTATGAAGCAGCATCAGAAGGAAAGCACAGCATTAATAAAGTCCAGGGATGCACAGGCTGGTCAGGGATTAGCATTTAAATGCAATGCAAAGAATTCAAATGATGTCCATAAAGATCACTTACTGGATTTTCAGTCGCTCTACTTGCCAAGAGATAAAACAACTCCCTGGAGACTACTTCAGAACTGCACTTAGAAGAAAGCCAGAGCAGGATCCTGCTGATGCCAAAGCTCCAGAACTCAAAATGGCCACTGACATGCATTGGACAGTATCTACTCCAGGGTGCAAAATGCATGACCTCCATCTTCTTTCCACTCTGAGTTCAGCTGAGGCTTTGCCATCCCCCAGTCTGGACTACCCAGGAAAAGCCCCAGCAGATCTATCAAACATCTCACCCACTCACAAATCTTACCTACAGACCAGCAGAGGATGGAAAAGACCCCAGATCATTGGAACACAAGGGGTTACATTGTCACATCTCCTTCTCCCTGGGTTTACAGTAGCTTAGCTCACAGGCAGCTCTCTTCATCCACACGGATCTAAGCAGGAAGTGTCCATGATTTTGAGACAGATATAGAGGGACAAAAGGGGGTGGATTGAGATGAGAACTAAGGAAGAAGTTCTTTCCCACCAGAGTGGTGGGCACTGGAACAGGTTGCCCAGGGAGTGGTGGAGGCCCCATCCCTGGAGACATTCCAGGTGGGGCTTGAGGAGGCTCTGAGCAACCTGCTCTAGTTGAGATGTCCCTGCTCTCAGCAGGGGTTGGGCTGGATGAGCTCTGGAGCTCCCTTCCCACCCAAAGGTTGAAAAGGGAAAAGCATCAGAGGGCTTTCTCAGAAGAAAGAGGTTAGCACTCAAGGTTTTAGTTTATAGGTGAGAATAAAAGCTTTTAAGGATACACATAAATAGACAGTGCAGTTGTGCCACAAGGTGTAAAAGATCTAGCAAGAATAAAACCAGCTTGGGCTCAAATAAAGCATTCTGTGCACGAGCATTTATAGAACTGTTTTGGACATGTTCCATGGGAAATGAGATATTAAATTAAATTAATACACTCCTCTAAAATCCAGTAAGCAGGGGGACAAAAAACAACCCAGCACATTCAGTTCTAACACAGTGAAAATACTTTTTTTCAGTCCAACAACTTTCTTTTTCAGGGAAATAACCTTAATGATGGAATCCACTTTTTCCATTCTCCCCCTCACTCCACACATCCCAGCTCTTCCCAGAGAGTGTCTTCATCCCTCACAAAATCTGGGGAAAATTAACAAATCCAATTTAGTTAGGAGAGCTGTTCCAGCCCTTTGATTATCTCTGTGGCCTTCCCCTGGCTCTGCTCCAGCAGCTCCACGTCCTTCTTGTGCTGAGGGCTCCAGAGCTGGACTCAGAGCTCTGGGGGGGGGTGTCTCTGATACCCTCCCTCTCTCTCTCTCTTGCTGACACCACCATTTTCCTTTGGTCCAAGCTGTAATGGAAGCTACATGACTCTCCAGTCACCTCGTTGCTCTGGAGCTGATGTCATGCTTTATTTTAGCAGACAGAAGGAAGAAGTGGAACAGCAGGATGCCTCTCCAAACCCACAACCACGTAGGCTCTGCATTTTCCTCCTTCTTAACACTGGGCACTGCTCTCAACTGCAGTTGGCTACAAACACCCACGATGAGGGACAGAACACCCAGCCCTGCCTGCCCACCACTGCCCTGGCTAAGGGAAGGAACAGGCACAGGGCTTTTGGAGCAATCCCAGCCTGCCCACTGCAGCCTTTTAAACTCACACTGCTAACAGATGGTCCCTGCACACCCCTGGGCCTGCTGACACACACCTCTAGCAATGCACACTGCCACTTAGCTGGGAACCCACCTAGGGGATGCTTCTGCTGCCTAGGGCAGTGCTAACTGCTCAGCAGCAGGATTTAGTAAGCCCTGCCAGTTTATGATGGCATCACGTGCCTTGTGTTGCTTTCAGCTCAGTGACCCTTCATCTTGGTGACTGTCCCCTGGGTATCCTGCTATCCTACCACAAAGCCATATTCCATCTGTGGGATGACTCTTCCTGACCAAACATCTTTTCCAGTCTCCCCTTGGGTGTCCTTTAGCACTGACAGAGCTGCAACATGCACTGCTGGCAGAGGGGAAAGCTTCAAGGTTACACCCCAAGGTTATTGGATAATGCTTAACTCATTTCTTCAAAATAAAAAAAAATAGAAATTAATTTATCCTAAAAATAATGATTTGAGCAATCATCAAATCTATCACACAGATTGGTTTGTTCTTCTGAGCCTTGAGATAAGACTAAATTACAAATCAAGCTACAGAGACTTATTTTTGTCTTATAATTATAGGCTATTATTTGACAGGTTATTAGTTAACCCCAGTTAATTTTTCATTATTAGCTTTGAAAGGCCCCACGATTTTGCCATGCTTCCACACAGAGAAAATTAAAATGATCAATTGCTTTCCATTTAATTTGGCTATTTCAACCTAGTAAGTAATTGTGATGATTTGGAAACAAACTTTTACTTTTTTTTTTTTTTTTAAAGACATTCATCACATCAGTGAAATCTAAAAAGAGCCTTCGTGTGTGGTGTAAGTCATAAGGAATGATGAACAAAGAAGGTGATAAGATCAAATTAAATTGATTGTGGATGAATGTGCCAAAAAAAAAAAAAAAGCTGTTTAGAAGTGGTGCTGAGGGAAGATGGTTCAGTGGTGACTTGGAGGTGCTGGGTTAGTGGTTGACCTTGATGGTCTTAAAGGTCTCTTGCAACCCAAACAATTCTGTGGTTGTATAAATGCTGGTGTGACAACTCTGCTAAAGCAGGAGGGACAACTGCAGGCCACACACTGCTGCTGCCAGTGCTCACAGCCCTGATGAACACAAGGGAATGGGAAAGAGAGATGAGAGATGCCAATAGCAACACCCAAACCCCACAGAAGGCAGAAGCTGAGAGCATCATGAGACACTCAGCCATGGACCTCTTCACCAGCACAACAGACCTGTCAGCCCACAGGTTCCCAGGCTGAGGGTGGGGAAGAGCCTCCAGACATTAGGGATGCCTCAGGCATCAACCACATCCAGTCTCCCAGTTTGTTTCTAGCACAGGAAAAGAGAGAATTAAGCAGAAGCAAAGGAAGTTATTTATGAAAACAGTACTATCATGATCTCAGCAAGGCAAACAAAGGCCCATTACAGATGGCAGATGGGAGTCATCTCATTCTCAGTGAATACTGCATAGAACTATTAATTTCCCATTTCATGCCAGCTGGGGACATATTTTCTGTTCCTAGAGAGATTCCCATGGCTTGGTTCAAAGCTGCAGCAAAACTGGACTAGCTTGAGGCTCCTGTAACTTCAGGCTGTTTCTGGTGGCTTAACAGAGTTCTAACACCTCACTGAGGTCAGCTTTTTGACTGAGGGACCATGGGAACATCTTCCCTAAGGACTTGTGCCCCAGTTAGCTCTCAGATCTACCCACCAGTAGACTCCTTACCCTCTTATCCAGTGACCAGGGCACACAGGCTGGCAGTGCCACCCAGAACAGGTTTGGATGGGTCAGGCTTTAACTGCTGCCAACACTAGCAGAGAATTGGGTTTAGCCTGGATGAAGTTTCCCTTCCATTTTAATAATGCATCAAGCACTTCATTTGTTTCTAAACCATGAACCAGATGTCCCTCTGTCTGTCCAAGTGCTACAAGCACTAGTCATTAAAATGCCACTGCACCATGCACAGCAGGGCTCTCCTGATGAGCTGAGAGGTGTGCTGTAGTTGCCACCCGTGGCAGTTACAGTGACATGTGGCCACAGAGTGGATCAGTCTGCAAACACTTGTCACATACCCCCCTTATCTTACACACTTCAGAACAAAAAGGAAACCTCAGACAGCCTGGAGTGCAGAAGAAACACGGGCACTTCAGTTTCTAACTCTCTATTCTCTTGCTAAATTAGCTACTCATTTCAATTCGTCTTTGGACACCACCTTGCAGATTGAATTGTCATTTCAAGATATGAAAGTTCTTGCCAAACGTGCAGTAAAGGCAATAATTATCCCCCTGCAAATATCCAGGAGTGTCAGCTCTGCAGTGAAAGCTCAGGCAGGCAGCTGTGTGCTGAGGGGCAGCTTAGAGTTGGCTGTTCCATCTCAGAGAAAACACTCTGCATTCTAAACAAAGGCAACAGAGCTGCACGATGAGAAATGAATGGTTCTTGTGTGATCAGAAATGATTTTAACCTAAAAGCATTCCAAATGAAAACATTTGAGCTGACTGCATCAACAAACTGTATCACCACATTAAACACATTCCATTAATGTCATTAAAATGTTAGAACTGACATTTTTTTTGCACCTTACCCACCAGGGATGCACTGTCACGAATGTTCAGCTCCGAGAAAGTTCTGCAAGCCAAGTTGTTTTGTTACAGAAGTACCAAGACACTGAGTCTATCAGCTGAAGCCTTAAGAAATAACTGCTAATAACACAGTATTTCATTAGCAGTGACATTTTCTATTCTCTGAAAACAGACAACCCAGGCCATTCTTTCTGCACTAATGACTTTTGTCATGCTGCAAAAAACTTACCAACTCTGAGACTGATTCTGAAGGCACTTTCATGCCAAGCTGGGAGTATTGCTGGGAGTAGTCCCAATGAAACCAATTAGCTGACTCAGAGTAATTAAGCATTAAAGCTAATTATACCTGTTACTGAGAATTAGGCCCTTTCTTTATACTAAATTTTACAGCTAAGAATTCTGAACAGGGCTGCCAGTTCTGACAATTTTATTCCAAGTTTTGGAAAAAGATATTCTCCTTGCAGACCTAGTTCCAAGAAGAAAACTCTGCTTCCTGATGAAAAATACAAGGATTCTCTAGCTTGCAGGAATACACTTGGTTGTGTTAACCCAACAAGCTCATCCAGCAAAAGGCAAATGCAGAGATAACTTCTTATTCAGGCAAATCCCACTACATTGATTTTCCTGAGGATCTGAGTTAGCAACAAAGCTCCACACATCCAATTTCACCAACACGTGCAGCATTCAGAGCAATGATAGCATTTTCCTCTTGCTACCTCCACCACCTTGACTAACTCTTATTTGTGTTAAAAACCTGCAAAGTGAAGCAGTGTTCAGACACAAAAACCATCAACCACAGCAGGCACAAGTTTTGGTTAAGACCAAGAGGCCAAATCTTTGGGCTCTTTTAGCAAAGTATTGAGAAATGTTTTGCCAAAACCAGTGATTTGGCTTCTGAAGTACAAGAGGATCTCCATGACAATAATCTGAGGGAGTGATTAGAGCACAGAAAGGTGGAATTTTTCCAAGCATGCATTTTTACTAATCTTTCTCCAGAAAGAAATAAAACCTCCCACACATATTAGAAAGCCTACTACTGCATATTTCTCTCTCCCTCATTCTAAACCCTAAAGCTTTTCTACCTGAAATCTTAAAGCCACCATAATTTGAAAGCATTTTTAAAAACACAAATATGCCCTTCAGATTATCCCTTCGACATCACTGCTAATCTGTGAGCTCCATAAAACCAAAGTAGTTTAAATTCTGATATCATTTAGGGATTATTTATTCTAGTCATGAAACCATGCACAATATTTTCTTATGGATCTACACGAGTAGATGCTGGATAAACAGGAAGGAAAAAACACAGGTCCAAATGTGAGAACATTTCAGATGACTGCAGAGATGATTAACTGGCTAAATCACAGGTAAGGATGAGTGGGGCAAACTCAGAATCTTCAATCCAGATTTGAGGGTTTAGAGGAAATCACAAATGGGTGGGGTGGAGATTTAGTGGAGAAAATCCAGTCAAGTAATTTCACTTTAATTTTACCTATTTCCAATTTACCCCTCTCAGTGAGCTGTATAATTATTCTTTCTTATTTTACACAATGACAAAATAAAGCACAGAACAGCCTCCTTGGTCACAGGAAAAAAAATGATCATATCCTTCTGGACAAATCAACATCTGTGAGGATACCACACATGCCATTACCTCCTTATTGGAAAGGAAAACCATACATCATTTTACTGTCTGGAAAGCACTCAGCACAGCTCTGAAGCTGTGTGATGGAATGAACACTGACACACAGGATGAGCAGCTCCCACCATGAAGACTCTAAGAAGCACTAGGCTCCAAAAAGAGTGTGGAAGGTGCCAGGGCACTGAGAATGGAAGAAGCTTTTCATTTCAGCTTGTGCCCAGTTCAAACTGGGAAAGCTCCTGCCTATAAAACCTTTGTGTCCTGGTTTTCCCCCACCAGCTCTGCTTCACAGAAACAGCCAACTGTCACCATTTCCCAGCTCCCTAACGTCTGCCTCAGCCATTCAGCACTTTCTGCCAGGATCCTCCTCCCTCTTTACACCCTCTGAATTCATTCTGCTTGCAGCAGCACTACCAGGCTGCCTGGGCTTTCTTCCCTCTCCCCACTGTCAGTTACTCTTCACTGCTGAAGAATGGAGCAGAGCTCACCTGCCTTTCTAGATACAAGGCCCTTGCTCCTGTGCACGTGGCAAAAAATTGTGCAGAGCCACTCGGTCCTTTCCTGAAACACATTCCAGGAGAACATGTGGCTCTACACCACAGAGAGAGAAACCAGACCTTTCATCACTGAAGGGAAGCAGAGATGTGTATTTCCACACTCTGGCTCAGATCCCTGGTTGAGATCAACAAATGACTTACATCACTTGAGGATCCAGCCTCTCCAGTGAAATCAGAGTGAGTTCAGTGCTGGGCTCCCCAGCGAGCACAGGCTGCTCCATCCCCAGCAGGGCTCTCACTGCCTCCCTCTCCCCATCTTCAGGGACCAGCTCCTTCACCCCTCTGGCCACAGGCTTCAGTTCCATCACTGGTGCACACTTTTCAAGCCAGGGTGGGCACGATACATCCACATTCCAAAGCTGCCCTCCCCTCCTTTCACAGCAGAGAAGCCAAACACATTCCTTCTGAAGGAACATCCTCTCTTTCCTGACCACTAGGAGAGCAACTGCAGTCACTGTGGTCTCACATCTTCTCCAAATCACTGGCTTGCTCTCTCCCCAAGTCTCCATTCCCAGCTTAGCCAGTCAGCCTTGCTCAAAGACTGATGTTTGGTGACCTCCCTGAATATCTCAGGCAGAACCCACAGCAGCTGAGATAAAGACAAATTCTTGCACCACTTACCAAGCAGCCAGTCTGCTAGAATCAACTTTGCAAAGGACTGCACTGCAAAACTTACTCTTATTTTTGCTAGGAAGATCTGTCCATACATAGAAGTATGTCCAATAATGACACTTCCAGGGTGAAAAGAGAAACTGATCAGATCAACTCAGTGAGGCAGTCCCTTCTCCCCTGAAAACATCATTAAAATTCTGACAAGGATTCCCCAAGCAGCTACATGGGGGGGGGAGGTAGAAGAAAAGCTGAGACATCTTGGATTCTTTAGTGAGTTATAGGTGATCTCTTTCCTTATCAATCATCACCTCTGCTAATTTATCAACCTTGAAAGCTACCTGCTATGTGTTGCCATTTAAAAAATATGGTCTTTTTGCAACAGAAAGAACAGAAATAGGTCAAAACCTGTAATAGGTCAAAACCTGCAAAAAAACCACTTGAATCTATCAGCTGACACAGGGCCAGGAATGCGATTATGCTATTGGAGAACTGTCACAGATGGAGGCCCAAGTTTTCAGAACTAATTTGGGATTAGCTTTTAGATGACTGGATCAGAAAGTCAGAAAAACAATTTGAAAACTGCTTTTGGGAAGACGTGTACAAAAAGCCAAAAGATGGATGTTAAGAGATGGAGCCAGGCCAGGCTGCTAATCATAATAAAGAAAACAAAAGCTCATCACCCAAAAGTGAGAGCCCATTCCACATTCCTCTGGTGTCCCACTGAAGGAAGTCTTTCAGAAAATTAAAAAAATTAATTTATCTCTGCAGACTGATTCAGCATCAGACATGCCAAAGGAATTCATCTCTGTCTATAGTTTGAAGATGTTATGTAGCTACATTAATTTTGGCAGAAGAGGTAATCTAAATCCTTTGGGAAACATTATCCTCCTGCTATGAGCACACATCTCAGATTAATAGAATTTGCATATGTACAACAGTAGGGAGAATAACCCTGAGTTTGGAAAACAGCTTTGTATTTTAGTCAGTTTGGAAACACCAGCAAAACACAAACCATCCCAGGGACAACTAACTGAAGAGCATTTGTTAATTCATGCTAGGTAATAATTGAGTGTTAATTGATCGATATTTAGAAACAAACATAATAAACAAGAGTATTTTGGAAAAACCCAAGGAAAGCTGGTGATACAATCAAAAGAGGAGGGCAGGTAGAAGTTGGGATATTAATCACTTACAAATTGTGGGGTTTTTACAACCCTGACCAAATCTGTGCTACACCCAAATTGTCTAATTGACTCTGTGTGTGCAATCTCTCCGTCGTTCAACAATACAGACAACAGCAGTAATGGGATAATTATAACTTACAGCTGAAGTAGATAAAAACCTGCTAGTTCTTAACTAGTGGTTGTAATTAAGAGTGGAAAAGAGCAGTATTCACTGCATCTGCTTATGTCTCATTAATAAAAGTGGATGTTAAGTTCCAATACAGCCAAGCAGCTGCATCCGAGCCCTGACCATGTCCTGGCAGAAGACAATGACTGGGGAATGCAGCTTGACTGGTGGCAGCTGGAGGAAAAACAGCTCTGTAAGCAGTGGCTGAGCAGCTGCTGCAGACATGGAATGCACTACATGGAAAGTAAGAGAGGAGCACGTAAGGAAAAGGTTCTTTCCTGTGCCTCAAGCACCACTTTAGTTTGGATTGCATTGCTGGGTTGAACAAACAGCATTGCTTTCTTGCCACCACCTTCATGGGCACCCTCTTCATGAGCCTGGCTCCTGACTCCTCTGTGCCCTGGGGACAATCATGCCAATCAGCTCCTACAGTGGACCAGGGTGTTGAGGTGCCTCCTTGGCACACCTGGCTCCTACTCCCCTCCTTATTGCCTGGGAACAAAAATGACCTTCAGTTGACCTTCCTATGACCTGGCACATGGCCCAAAGAGGGGGGGATACCAGAACCCTAAAATCTAACAAGTACTGAGCATATGCAACTGGTGGGAAAATACCATCACCTTAAAATCTAGCAAGTTCTGGACAGACACAAACCAGAATTTTACATCACTTGAGTTAGATCAAAATGGAAAAAAACCTGACAAAACCCCAATTACCTCAGACTCTATAAATAGCAATCCAAAATGAGACCCTCTGAGCTCTCCTGGATCACAGCAGGCTGTGACTGGCATCTCCCCTGAGCTGGAACACCTCTCAGGAGCATCTGCTGCCAACGTCATTGCAAGGTGTGGGCAAAACAACCTCCTCATGTCTCAACCCCCCATTGGTGACTCTAAACTTGAAGGGGAAATTTTAACAATAGGCTAGAAAGGCTACTCTCCTACCCACTCCTTTACCTATCTGGGTGTTTGGTTTTTTGTTTGATTTGTTTTTTTGGGTGACTTGGTCTAGGTGATCCTGCTCTGGCAGGGGGGTTGGACTAGATGATCTTCTAGGTCCCTTCCAATCCCTAAGAATCTATGTTCCATGATATTAACTTTGATGAGCGTGGGCATCTCTGTATTTCATTGGCCAAGTATTTCTGTTTGTCTGTATGTGTGTTTGGATGTTTTGTGTCCATACATACACACACACACATGTACTTTGATTTAGGGTACCTATTAGCAAGTTAATGTGAATCTTGTTCTTGAATTTGGAATGAAGTTGCTGCTTTGTTAGAACACACTTGACTAAATCCCTGTTCATCTTTAAACTGCTTAATCATTAAACTCCTCTAAAACCAGCCTTCGATTCACCTCCTTTTAGTAATCAAACTTCAACCGCTGCTCAAACGAACCGGTACCAAACTTCACCCACCCGCGACGGGGCTGTCCCGGGTCCCCGAGCTCCGACCGGCGCTTCAGCACCGGGGCCGGCGGACAGCGCCCGGAGCCCGGCCCGGGACACCCCGGGACACCCTCCCCGGGAAGCAACTGCGGCTCCTCACAAGCTCCAAGTTTCAGGAGTGACCCCTGCTACCGAGCACCGGCAAGAGCAGCTCAGGGCATCTTCCCAACAGCTTTTTTGCCTGAAAATTGAGAGTTCTCCAAAGCAGGCTGCTTGGTTTGTGCTTTCTGAGCAAACAGAAGAGTAAATCCAACAGCTCAGAAATGAAGTGGGTACCAGCAGCACGTTTCATTTGCTTTTTTGGCTCGTTCACTCCATGCTGGTTGCTAAGCAATTTTCTTTTTTTTTTTTCTTTCCTCTTTTCCCTCCAAAGCTCAGCACTACTCACTGCCAGATGGATTAATGAAAACACACACTTTGCACTACTTACTACATTTCTCATTTCTAGTTCTTGTGCTGTTTCTTTTAATTATTTCTTGTAAAGGAATTCCATTCCCAGGTTTGGAAGTAAAGACATAAATTAGAGAGAGCCAAGGAGGGGCTAAATGGAATTACCCATTTTTCCAGCAGATTGCAGGGAAGAGGTACCCAGAGACTGGCACATCCTCTGGGACTTGTAGCAAAGACAGTGTGTGGAGCTCAGCTCAGAGATGTGAGGCACCAGGTGCCTTGGAGGTGCTTTGCTCTTAGCTGGTTTATCTATTTATAACTACACAACGTAACACTACCTGTGACAGCACAACACAGAGTTACCATTTCAGCAGGCAAATAACCACACACAGGCTCTCTGTATTTACACCTCATGCACAGGACACTCTGTTTTCACTCCCAGTTTTTCAGAGCTGAAACCTGGCACTGCCATCCAGCCCGTGCCCTGCAATGCCACCCAACTTACCTATAGCTTGGTCATTTTTAAGAAGAAAGAAATAACAGACCCATCACACAACGTAACCAACTGTTCTGTCAGTGGCAGAACCAAACTGAGCCTTAGCCAATACCAAGGGTGGAACTACAGCGGGGATACTGGGAAGGGCAGAGGAACCTGTTCCATCCCCAAGTGGAGAGGAAAAAGCAGCTCCACTACCTTCAACTTTCTGCCAGTTGAAAGAAGGGAGGAGGGCTGGAGGAGACTGCAGCATGGCAAGCAGCAGCTCCAAGGCAGCTCTGTTCCCTTCCCAGCTGGCAGGGAACTGACAGGCTCAGCATCAAAGGCTGTTACGTGGTTGGGTCATTTTGTGGAGCTGCTGCTGGGACGTGAGGAGGCTGCAGCAGGAGCATCCTGGCTACAGATCCTCCCTCACGCCCCTCCCACAGCTAGTGGAACTCTAGTTTGATGCAGAGAACCAACAGAAAGAACTTTTTTTTTTGCCTTTGTTTTTAAGAGCAAGTAACCTCTGGTGTAGTTTGGTGTTTGCAGAGCCCATAAGGAAAGGTCAGGGAAGGAGGGAAAACCACAGCCCTAGTTGGAAAGAAGCAGGACAGTCGCCATGTGCAGGAGGAGCTGAAGGGACAGCCAAAATCTCAAGGGAACCATGAGAAAGAGGTAGCAGAGAGGAAGGAGGGACAGAAAGGTCAGGTAGAGACTTGCAGGAGGCTCATCCCAACGATGGGCAGGAGGAGCTGAATGCAAGGAGCTGAGGTGTGCTGGTAGAACATCAGGCAGTGCACCCATCGAGAGTCCCAAAAAGCAACACTGAGACAACAGGGGACCTCACAAGACAGAAAAAGTGGACAAGGCAGGTGCAACTTTCCTTGGACTTTTTGAGGCGCAAACCCATCAGGGGAACGAAGGCAAAGAGCGAGAGGGGGAGAGCCTCGCAAAACGCCAAGGGCAGCGACTCCAGGGGGGACTGACCAGAAGTCCCCAGAGGTTCTGCGGGGTGAGCGGACGATGCGTTGGGGAAAGGAGCCGAACAGAGAAGGGGAACCGGCACCCGGCGGGGGTGAAAGGAACCGGTCAGCGAGCCCGGGCCGGAGGAGGTGCGAAGAAGCGGGAGCCGGGGCAGGGCCGAGCGGCGGCGCTGGGGGGGAACCCGCCGGCGCTGGCGGGGGAGGAGGAGGAGGAGGAGGAGGCCGCGGCGCCAGGGTCGGCCCCTTCCCCTCTGCCTCCCCAGCCGCCGGGGCAGCCGCCGCCGGTCCGCGGGCGGCCGTGAGCCAGACGGGCCGACCCCCGCCACACGCCGAGCCGGGCCGGGCCGTGCCTCACCTGTCTCGAGGTTGAAGGAGATGCGGGCCTCAGCCAGGTACGGGGTGTCGCTCTTGGAGCGGACGCGGCGGATGGGTCTGCGGTCGATGTCCTCCTCGGATGATGCCGCCATTAATGTGGGCACGGTGAGCAGCGTGGCCCGGCGAGCTGGCGAGGGCGAGCGGCGGCGCGGCCGGGCGAGAAGGGGGCGGAGGGGAAGGGTGGGAGG